>CM035441.1:55767606-56037606 GCA_020310875.1 Ceratopteris richardii | reverse complement strand
GCTCTCTGAAATGGGTTTCCAATTGCACTGCACCCCATTTAAGGACTTCTTTGATTCTATACAGACCTTCCTGATGGGAAAGACATTTTCATTAAAGTTGTGTCTCCAATTGTGGTCTATGTAGAAGAATCATCATTCCAAATTGCATTTTGCCCGCAGTACCCCAAGTGGTAGGCCTTAGACTACATTCCTTTTTGAGAAGGGCTATCAATACCTTCTTTGTTGACTCTGCTTGCCCATTTTCCCTTGGATAGTAAGCACATGAAGTGCAGTGGATAATTGTGTACTTGTTAAAAAATCATAGAATACTTTGTTGATAAAATGTGTCCCTTGGACAATAAAAATTTCTAATGGACACCCATATGTGCAAAAGATGTTGGCATATAAAAAATCAGCAACTGTTTGGGTAGTGCAATGCGGTGAAGCAATTTTCTTAGTCCACTTAGTGGCATAGTCTATTGTGGCCAGCAAGTACTTCTCCTTTTTGGGAAAAGATGCAAGATAAATAGGTCCTATGAAATCCAAACCCCATTTCTCAAAGGGTTGCCATGAAGCCAATGGATGTTGCCTTTTCCTACTGTGTTTGGGTCCACATCTTTGATATGCATCACATGCTTGTACTTTCTTCTCTGCATCTTTGAATAAAGTTGGTCTTCATAAGCCAGTTTCTAAGATTCCTTGGGTCATAATGTGGCCAAGGAGGTGCCCACCACCTAGACCTTCCCGTGTAGTCTTAAGGATTTGTTGTACCTCTTCTTCTTCCTTGCACTTCCTAAGGCTAGTATCCTTTTCATACTTGTATAATTTTCCATCAATAATGGTATAATGCTTTCTTTTCATGAACAATCTCTTTCTCTACATAGAGCTACCTTTTGAAGATACTTCGTTGTCTTGAGTAATTCTGTGATATCTTAGTATCATCAATGAGCACGTACAATGAATACTTTAGCACATGGGAACTCATCATGAATTCCAATGTCTTGGTTTTCTAGGCTAACTCTGGGTAGATGATCAACCATGACATTTTCTTTGCCTAGTCTATGAATTATGGCAAAATCAAATTCTTGAAACAATAGGATCCATCTCTAGACTACCTATCATGTAAGTGGTTGATGATCCATAATAATCACAAATTTACCCCAAGCAAATAATGATAGAAATTTTGCACTACAAACAATTGCCAAAGCTTCTCTCTCGATGGTACTATAACTCTTCTTGGCCTTAGTCAATATTCAACTTGCATATTGGATAGGTCTTTCCAACTTGTACTCCTCACTATGCTGTGTAAGGCCTCTGCCTACTGCATAGGTATTGACATCCACATGGACATGGAAATATTTGGAACAATTCAGAGTACCTAAGATAGGTGCTTCCATGAGCCTTGATTGGAGAATCTGGCAAGCCTTTTCCTCTTCCTTTTGTTAGTATATGATAATGTCTACCCCTCATGATAATATGCACATTTTTTAAGGCCCCCATTATGAGGAGAAGCCAAGCGTGCATTACCCAATTGATGTGAATCCCAACTTGCATGTTGGATGAAGGTCATGTTGGACCATGTAAGGTATTGTAAGGAAAGGGAGTTATCAGGGTCCCCAATTATGGGGTCCGGGGTAGCCGTGAGCAGCTCCAATTGGGGGGTCCAAGGGGGCCAGCGGGCCCCCTGGTTGGGGGGTTCCTAGGGGGCCAACGGGCCACATGGTGGGGATCCGGGGGCAGTGCCCCCAACATGACCGTACAAGGAATATTCCATGGAATATTCCCTATTGGAGTCAGAAATCATTTATATTTGTTAGGTCGGTTCAACCGACCTAAGCCGTGTATGGCAATTACACGGTCAGTGGCTGCCCACGCTCTACCGCCCATGTATAGTCGTCCATGGAAGGCCACCCATTATCCTATATATACATGACTTCTGCACTACCGGAGACATCAAATCGAGCCAACATACTTCTACCTTGTATCTCCCTATCTAGAGTTGTCTAGATCTCCATTTAAGCTCTACCTTGAGAGCATATGGGTGGACAATGCCATCATCTTTGTACTTGCTGTTAGGAGAAAATTGTTGAGATTCTCCTATATCTGTTATCTTCTATACTGCTAATATGTTATATTGCGTAACTATTTTCTTACATGATATCAAAGCTGTAAGGTTCGAATAGCTTGAGAAGTATCATTGTTTTAGCCTACTAGCAGACTAGAATTTCAGCTGATCGTTAGAGTGACTACATGATGGCTTCATCATCAAACACTAGTCTTTGTGCTCCAACTAATGTTAATCTTGCACCTATTCAAATTCTTCCACCTGCATTCACAGAAGGGAAGCTGGATGGAACCAACTATACACTCTAGAAGTTCAAAATTTTTGCAATTTTAGACTCCTATGAATTACTTGACACTATCATGGGATCGATGGGATTGGATCCAGATCTTATACCAGTTGAAGATCCAACAAATTCAAGATTGATGATTTAGCCAGATATAGATTTTCTACGAGCTTGGAAGAGGCGCAATGCTGATGCATTATGTGCAATTGTCACTAGTGTAAGTGATTCTATGCTTACTTTAATTCAACATACTACTAAAGCACATGAGGCTTGGGGCATATTAGCTCGTCAATATAAGACCAAAAACCACAGTAGGATACAAAATTTAAAAAATTAGTTGGCAAATGAAAAACATTCTGATTTTGAAAAGGCTGAAGATTTTATCAAACGGATAAACCATCTTCAAGATCAATTGGCTGCAATTGGTGTTATTATAACACCAAAAGAGCTGGCTCGACAATGTGTGCGTATTCTTCCAACATAGTATGATGGATTAGTAACAACCATTAACACTCAGGTAAGACCAACTTCCCTTACATTTGAAGAGTTTTGTGCTATGCTTTTAGAAGAGGAGATGCGATTGAAGAATCAGAAAAGTACAAGTGATGTTGCATTCTTTGCCAATGCAAAAGGAAAAGTCTCTTTTGATGGATCAAAGAAGAAGCCAAAGAAGAAAAAGTTCACAAGAAGTTGCTTCTATTGTGAAAAGAAAGGCCATGCCATTAAGGATTGCAGAAAGAAGCAAGTTGATGAATGAAATGGGACTGTAGAATCATCTTGGAAGAACAAAGAGTGTGCAAACAACACAAATCTCAAACTATGGGTAGCTATTGAAGAGGTATGCTCGTCTGCTCAAGCTCGTGTTGATGATCCATGGATTTCAGATAGTGGAGCTTCTTTCCATATGACCAGTAAAAAGGATTGGTATAGTTCCCTAGTGCCTCTACGGGAATCCATCAATGTAGTGGTGGGAAATGACTCCAAGTGTCTAGCTGAAGGAACTGGAACCATCTCTTTGATCACTTCTCCAGGTGTTGAGAAAAAGTTATCCGATGTTCTCTATGTACCTACACTTAAAAGAAATTTGTTGTCAATTTCTGCAATAACAGATCATGGACTCGAAGTTCACTTCAATAAAAGTGGTGCAGAAATCATGGATTCATCAGGTAATGTAGTAGGTAAAGGCATAAGACGTGATAACTTGCATGAGTTAAGTGCCTTAACTACTACAAAAGATAAAGATGTAAGCAGGTTATGGCACCAATGATTTGGGCATCTCAGATTTTGCAGTTTTGAAGGAGATGCAAAGAACAGGGATGGTTGCTCATTTGCCTGCATATTCAGAGTTTCAAGAACCTTGTGAAGCTTGCATGATGGGCAGTCAACAACAAAAGGCATTTCCATGAGAGACCAGCAATTGATCTCAAGCTCCTTTAGAGTTGGCATGTGCTGATCTCTACGGTAAAGTCTACACCTGCTTTAGGAGGATCTTTCTACTTTTTGCTGTTAGTCGACAATTATAGTAGAAAGATGTGGGTTTATTTCATTTGTGAGAAGGCTGATGCTTTTGAAAATTATAAAATGTGGCATAAGTATGTGGAAAATAAATCAAGAAAGAAATTGAAGAAATTCAGAACAGATAGAGGATGTGAATTCTTGTCAACAAAATTTAATAACTATTGTAAAGAGCATGGTGTGAAAAGGAAACTTACCACAACTCATACACCTCAACAAAATGGTGTTGTTGAGCATATGAACATGACAATAGTTGAAATGGCTCGTTGTATGTTAAAGGCTCAAGACATGTCTGAGTCATTCTGGGCAGAAGTAGTCAATACAACAGTCTACATCCTCAATCCAAGCAACACGAAAGCAATAAAGGGGATGAATCCTCAAGAAGCATATTTTGGTAAAAAGCCTTCAGTTTTGAATTTCAAAATTTTTGGTTGCTTTTGTTATGCACATATTCCTGATTCAACAAGATCAAAGTTGGATTCAAAAAGCAAAAAGTGTGCCTTCCTAGGATACAGTGAAGAGTCTAAAGCATACAGGTTGTGAGATCCTGAGGAAAGGAAGATTTTTGTCACCTGAGATGTGATGTTTGATGAATGAACACACTTAGTAGAAGATAAAGGTAAATCCACTATCTCATCAAACAGAGAAATATCTCACCTTGTGCCTATCAAAAGATAGGTTAAATTTGAGGAGGAGGAAACATCTGATGGTGAAATTTTCTCAGTAAAAAGCCAACCAGTTGCATAAGCCACTACCAAAGTGGGCACAAAAGCTCTTTGATGATCACAATCCACACTTAGATGTACCAGAATCATCCTCAGATGGATTATGAAGATCAAAGAGAATAGAGAAGCAAAGAAGATCCTCAAAACACATTGTTAACATGGCTCTAATGGCAGATATCATGGGATCAATAAAGGAATCTACCACCATTGAAGAAGCCCTTGATGATCCAGGTTGGAGAGCGGCAATGCAATCTGAGTATGATAGTATAATAAAAAATGATACATGGGATCTAGTCGACTTGCCGCCAAAGAAGAAGGTAATAGATACTCAATGGATTTGGAAAGCTAAGTATAAAGCAGATGGCACACTAGAAAAGTATAAGGCAAGATCAGTTGCATAGCGTTTTTCACAAGTCGAAGGATTTGATGTTCAAGAAACTTTTGCACCAATATCACACATGAAAACTATTCAGACGATACTTGCAGTAACCGCACAAAAGGCTTGGCCTATTTTTCAGAAGGATGTCAAATTTGCATTTTTGAATGGTCACCTCAAGGAGGAGGTACATGTATCTCAACCACCAGATTTTGAGGTGCCCAGTTCAAACAGGTTGACGAAAGCTTTGTATGGACTCAAGCAAGCACCACGGGCTTGGTACCAATGGATAGATAAATTTTTCAAAAATATGGGTTTTGAAAGAAGTACTTCTGATGCTAACTTGTATGTAATGAAAAGATAGAAAGGTAGTTGTTGTCATTGTATATGTAGATGATTTGATCATTACAGGAGATCATCAAGAACTCATCAATCAAACTCGGATCAACTTGGGAACTTAGTTTGGAATGACAGACTTAGGTCTTCTCCATTTTTGTTTGGGAATTTAAGTATGGAAAATAAAGGATGGCATTTTCATCTCACAACAAAAATATGCCAAAGAAATTCTCAAGGCATTTGAAATGATGGACTGCAAATTGAAAGAACTTGGAGAAGCTTGTAGAAGGTAGAAAAGTGCGTTTCGAAGCGACAAAGTTTGGTCAAGCCAACCGGCACAAGACCAGCCCTTGAGCTTATGGAGACTCAAATAGACCTTATAGGCATGCAATAAGTGCAAAGAAACACACTATGTACTTTGGAGCATCAAGGAGAATGAGTCGATACAAAACATATAGGTTCGCGGGTCGACTAGCTCAAAAAACTTACTACCTATGGAAGAGACAATGAACGTCAAATGCCCATAGCGACCAGCGTGATTACAATTAGAAAAAATAATTTTATGGGAGTCATACACATAGGGTTGAGTGTATGGAATGCACAAAATTATAATGAATAAGCAAAATATACTATAGGAATGAATGCGACATTCACCGGTGATACTTCCTATTTTTCAGGAATACGCAGAGATTGAACCCGAGATAGAAAACCTCAGATTTCTCCCAATCTAATGAACCAAATGCTATGAAAATTTATAGGCATAAACTAGACACTAATATCTTTCCAATGAGTCACCTTTCAATCAATTTGAAGCTCTGGAGAGAGAGCAGCAGCCTCTGCAAGATTACTATTGACGAAGAAGATGATGCAGAGAATTGAAGGAGCAAGACAATGATGGTCATAAGTGTATGCATATTGCTTCCATGTCATGTAAAAGTGATTTGAAGTCCTTATATAGCCTCTAGGAGTGTTCCACGACTTTTACAAGTTGAATTTGAATTCAAATGAAGGTGGGAATGGTTGTTGGAGGGAATCAATTCACTTTCCTACAATCTAGGAAAAGTGAAGATCTAGTTTGATCTACTTTTAGGTGATTGATTGCTTGATTGAATTCTTGTATGAGTAGTATATATCAAGCTCCCTACCAAGCTTTGATACTCTTTAATGTCTTCAATTTTCTCACCGTCATAAACACTTAGTTTATGATTCATCTCCAAAGGTGTACTTGTAGGTTTAGTGTTCTCCATTTTGAACTTCAGAAGAAGATCCTGAATGTATCTTCTTTGAGTCAAATACATTCCTTCATCTGTATATATCACCTGCATACCTAGGAAATATGTGAGCTCACCTAGGTCACTGATTTTGAACTCCTCTTGCATGTGTCTCTTGATCCTTTGAATGCCATTTAGATCATCACTTGTCACAATAATATCATCTACATATACACATAGATAAATAACTTCATTGTGATCCCTTTTGATGAATAGAGAAGGATCTGAGCTGCTAGCTTTGAACCCTTGATCTTGAAGATATGTAACCAACCTGTAATTCCAAGCTCTAAGAGCTTGTTTCAATCCATACAATGCTTTCTTAAGTGTGAAAACATAAGATGGATGATTAGGGTTTTCAAAACCTGGTGGTTGTGACATGTATACCTCTTCACTTATCCAACCATTTAAGAATGCATTTTTCACATCAAGTTGGAGGAGTCTCCAATTCCTTGCAATAGCTACACTTATCAATGTCCTGATTGTAGTCATCTTTGCAACTGGTGAGAATGTTTCCTCATAGTCTATACCATGAGTTTGTGAGCATCCTTTGGCAACTAATCTTGCCTTGTACCTACAAACTGATCCATCTAAATTTCTTTTAACTGTATATACCCATCTGCAACCGATTACCTTTTGATTTGGAGACATTGGAACCAAATCCCAAGTGTCCATTTCCTTCAATGCATTTACCTCTTCGTTCATGGCCTTTTCCCAATTAGGGTTTCCCTTTGCCTCTTCATAGGTTGAGGGTTCCTCTGAAATAGAGTCTTTTGCCAAGTAGATTGAATGCTTCGTAACAAATGTGGAATCATATCCATACCTTTCTGGTTGTTTCTTCTCTCTTGCTGATCTTCTAGGTGCTTTGCCTCTTGACTTCCATAGCTTGTAATCCTTTTCTCTTTCATCTTGGTCATCGTCTGTATCACTTCTTCGATCCTAGGCCTGTGTATCATGCTTGCTTCCTAATTGATGAGAGTCAGAATCAAGATCATATGGTAGTGTTACCTTTTTTTTGTCTTCATCATACCAAGACCTGTGTTCTTCAAACACAACATCTCTACTTGTAGTGAATTGCTTGGTTGAAGGATTGAAGAACCTGTAACCCATCTGAGTTGAATCATATCCAATAAACACTGCCTTTGTTTCCCTTTCATCTAGCTTACCTCTTATTTGTGATGGTACATGAGCATAAGCTAAACAACCAAAAACCTTGCAATGTCCAAGACTAGGTTTTCTTCCATGCCATGCTTCATAAGGAGTCATACCTTGAAGTGATTTGGATGGTAGTCTATTGACAAGGTACACAATAGTTGAAATAGCTTCTTGTTGGCATACAGGTCATATGAAGAGCATACAGGCACAACGGAGCAGTCATGCACAATACGGCAACAAGGCCCAATCAATTTTTCTCTTAAAGTATTTCCAATTCAAGTGATTTTTATCACTACACACACATTGTAAATCCCATTTTTGGTAGAATAGACTCCATTTTGTTCAAGCTGAGGAGTCCTCGACCTTGAGGAGTATTAGAATTAGCTACATACCAATTTTCATAATTTTTAGACTCCATTTGAGCCCTCAAATAGGCTCTAGAACCTAATTTTTAACTAGGCCGGACACTAGGTCTGGACAAGACCAAAGCTAGTGAGAAAACTATAAAAAGAGCTAGAGAGCTCATTTTGGGGTTAGATTGTTTGTGAATTGAGCTTATGTAAGAGACTTTTTGACTAATGCAAAGGACTCCATTGTTCCTCTCTTTGTTCTTGCCTTGTGTGCGCGTGTGTGTGTATGTGTGTGCATGCTTGTGTGCTTCTCACTCACACACTTGTGCCTTCACTTGCTCATAGTCTTCATACTAGTCCTCACGTCTCCACGGATTGACAATTATGAGGTGAATCTTCTCACGTTGGTACTCACCATTGTGCTAGAGTGACACTTCTGCCCATAGATAATGTGGCAACTTCTTCTCTTCAAGCATTGTTCGGGCTGATCCAACCAATGTTTTGTTTCTCCTCTCTGCAATTCCATTTACTCGAGGAGAGTACCTGGTAGTCACTTCCCTTTTGATACCTTTTTCTTGCAAGAACTCATCAAAATCTTTGGAGAAGTATTCTCCCCTTCCATCAGATCTGAGCTTCTTTAGTGATCTACCTGTATGATTCTCCACATGTGCAAGATACTTCTTGAAGCAATCCAGCACTTCATTCTTACTCTTGATAAAGTATAGAACAGTCCATCTACTATGGTCGTCAATAAATGAGACATAGTACCTTGATCCTGCCAATGAAGGTTCTTGAATTCGTCCCCATACATCTGTATGTACTAAGTCCAATAAGTTGTTGTGGATGTAGCCTTTGTGGTTGAATGGTTGTCTTTGTGCCTTCCCAATCTGACATGCATCACACCTGTCTATCATGTGTTGCTTTGATATGTTCGGCAATCCTAGAACACTTTGATCCCTGCATATATCCTTCAAGGATCTTTCATTCACATGAGCAAGTCTCTTATGCCACACTTCAAGCTCACTTAGGGTTTGAGACCCAAAGTTGAATAGAGCTATGTTCTTGGTTTCTCCTACTTCAAAAGTAAAGAGCCTACCATGCTTCTCACCTGGGGCTATCTTCTTGAAGCCTTGACATGGATCTTCCACAAAAGCTCCATGTTGGGTGAACCTAACTTGCAAGCCTTTTTCAACTATTTGGCCTACACTTATTAGGTTTGTAGTGATAGTGGGTACATAGAGAAACTTACTTAGAATGTTTGTCCTGCCATTGGAATCTTTGACATTACCAATCTTCTCCACATTGTGCTTTGTGTCATCCCCTGTTTGCACTTCATGTCTATGCTTTGGACTTTCCAAATCAGATAGAAGAGCAATGTTGCCTGGACATCCTGAATCTATGTAGAACAAATGATCATCTTCTTTACCTTCTTTGTGGCTTAGATTCATGAGAAGCAATGAGTCTTCATGTGGTTGATCTTCTGAATAATTGTTCTATTATAGCTTCTATTGTTATTGTTGAAGTTGTGTCCACCTCTGCCTCTATTGCTGCCATATCCACCTCTTCCACTTTCTTTTTGGGTCTTCCCATTGAACCAGCAATTCTGAGTGGTGTGGTTGGTCTTATCGCATATGGCAAAAGGTTGAACATTCTGACCTTTGTCTTTATCTTGCTTTGGTCCTTTCTTCTTCCCTTTCTGCTTGTGAAGTTGGCTTGGGAAGTCTCTTCTTCATCTGCTTCCTTCTTCTTGCCTTTCTGCTTTTTATCCTTCTTATCTGCATATAGAGCACTAGTTGAATTACCATGATAAGAGTTACCTTCCTTTATGCTATTGTTGGCTTCTTGATTGAAGAGTTGTCCAAGAAAGATGTTGAAGTCTGGAGTTTGCACATCCATGATGAGATCATAAGCTCTTGCTTGTGAAGTTGGCTTGGGAAGTCTCTTGAGATCATAAGCTCTTGCTTGTGAAGTTGGCTTGGGAAGTCTCTTCTTCATCTGCTTCCTTCTTCTTGCCTTTCTGCTTTTTATCCTTCTTATCTGCATATAGAGCACTAGTTGAATTACCATGATAAGAGTTACCTTCCTTTATGCTATTGTTGGCTTCTTGATTGAAGAGTTGTCCAAGAAAGATGTTGAAGTCTGGAGTTTGCACATCCATGATGAGATCATAAGCCGTCATGAAGGATTGCCATTGCTTATCACTTCGAATGCCGTTGAGAATTTGCCTCATGATGACCTCTTCTTCAATCAGATCTTCAATGGATGCTAACTGATCTGCAACCTCTTTGACCTTGGTAACAAACTCTGTGATGGTTTGTTTAGGTGTCTTCTTCATTTGGTTGAACTCGTTCCAAAGATGATTCTTTCTTGCTTTAGTACTAGCAGAAAAGAAAGTCTCGAGGGCATCCCAAGTCTCTTGAGATGTCTTGCATCCTCTAATATGTGGTAATAGAAAGTCAGAGATAGAGTTTAGTATGTACGAACTTGATTGAGCATCCCTTGCACACCAAAGTGTGAGCTTATCTGTCTCCTCTTGTGTAGGTCCTCCTTTGGATCTTGGAATAGGCATAACTTCATCACCTGCTACAATTCCATAAAGATTTCTACCTTGCAAATAGGTCTCCATCCTGATTTGCCCAGCCGCGTAGTTGTGTCGATCAAGCTTCTCGATCATTGAGGGAAAGCCGTCACCCATCTTGATCTAGCTCTGATACCACTGAAAGAACTTGGAGAAGCTTGTAGAAGGTAGAAAAGTGCGTTTCGAAGCGACAAAGTTTGGTCAAGACAACCGGCACAAGACCAGACCTTGAGCTTATGGAGACTCAAATAGACCTTATAGGCATGCAATAAGCTCAAAGAAACACACTATGTACTTTGGAGCATCAAGGAGAATGAGTTGATACAAAACAGATAGGTTCGCGGGTCGACTAGCTCAAAAAACTTACTATCTATGGAAGAGACAATGAACTTCAAATGCCCATAGCAACCAGCGTGATTACAATTAGAAAAAATCCTTTTATGGGAGTCATACACATAGGGTTGAGTGTATGGAATGCAAAAAAGTATAAGGAATAAGCAAAATATGCTATATGAATGAATGCAACATTCACCGGTGATACTTCTTATTTTTCAGGAATATGCAGAGATTGACCCCGAGACAGAAAACCTCAGATTTCTCCCAATCTAATGAACCAAATGCTATGAAAATTTATAGGAATAAACTAGACACTAATAAATTTCCAATGAGTTATCTTTTACTCAATTTGGAGCTCTGGAGAGAGAGCAACAACCTCTGCAAGATTACTATTGGTGAAGAAGATGATGCAGAGAATTGAAGGAGCAAGACAATGATGGTCACAAGTGTATGTATATTGCTTCCATGTCATGTACAAGTGATTTGAAGTCCTTATATAGCCTCTAGGAGTGTTCCATGACTTTTACAAGTTGATTTTGAATTCAAATGAAGGTGGGAATGGTTGTTGGAGGGAATCAATTCACTTTCCTACAATCTAGGAAAAGTGAAGATCTAGTTTGATCTACTTTTAGGTGATTGATTGCTTGATTGAATGCAACTTCAACCACCACAAATTCGTGGGATTTGGGCTCTATATTTCTACCTTTACATGTGTAAAGCTCAAGGCTTTTACAACGGTAAATGAACCATCAAAAATCTCTCAAAAAAATACAATAGATGAGCATATGAAAAAGAACTCTCCAACGGATATTCTTTCGACACGATAGCCTTTGATGTAGATCAAATCCACCTCAAGCATAGTGTAAGCTTGATGTTCCAACAGCAAACCAACTAGCACACCTATGGAGGTAAATCATAAGCTATCTATGGATGATAACATGCCTGATGTATATGCTAAGAAGTATAGGAAGCTAATTGGAAGTCTTATTTTCTTGTGCAACACTAGACGAGACATTTGCTATGCTATTGGAGTGTTACACAACTTTTCCAACAAACCTAAGGAGAGTCACCGGAATGCTAGAATGCAAATTCTAAGGTACATTGCAAGAACCTTGCATTTTGGTATTTTTTATACCACATGTGATACACTTCAAGGATATTGTGATTCAGATTGGGCTGGTGATTGTGATTCTAGAAAATCAGTCTTTTGATATTGTTTCTCACTTGGTTCAGGAATATTTTCTTGGGTAAGTAGGAAGCAACCAACTCTCGCACTCTCCTCCACTGAAGTAGAGTACAAAGCATCTTGTTTTGCTTCTTGTGAGGCAGTCTAGTTAAGGAGAATTCTTGCAGATCTAGGCTTTCCATCGAATATGGAGACTGTAATCAAGTGTGATAATCAAAGTTGTATGGCCATTGCAAAGAACCCAATATTTCATGATTGCACCAAGCATATAGAAGTACAGTACCATTATGTTCGTGAGCTAATTGAAGATGAAATTGTGGAGCTAGAATATTGCCCAACAGAGGCAAACTGTGCTGACATATTCACTAAAGCACTTGGAAGAGAGAAGCTCAACAGGCATCTTCAACAGATGGGCATAGGACCGAGACCTACTTGGTTTATCATTCGATAAACATGGAGGGGGGGTTGTTAGTATATGATCAATGTCTACCCCTCATGATTGTATGCACATTTTGTAAGGCCCTTTATGACATTAAAGGTCGGATGGTTGGAAACAATGTCAACATAGTCCAACATCTGAAACCACAACTATATGATCTATAGCTTTTAGAAGAGTCTACAACAAATCATGTGGGGTTGTAGGTCTATGTCAAACAATTTGAAAGCAAACCAAATCTCTTGGGATCGATACCTGACAGGTGCAGCGACAACGCATTCACACTTTTTGCATGGAGATATTTTTTTTGCAAAGATCTTTTGTAGTGACATTTTTTGATCGCTAAATCTAGTTTAGATGTTGCTTTTCATATGGGGATCACAAAGTTTGGAAACTTCATGATGATCTTGCTTTATTACTTTTAAGAGTGGTTTTCAAAAGGGTTCAATTGCTATAAAATAAAAATTTTGGCTTATTGTTGAGTATCACTCAAGGAGTTCAAGGTCTGGCATTGGAGATCCTGGGTGATCAAGGAGGTTCTCTACTTTGAGGAAGTGTTCTTACACACTTGGAGGAGGTTTTCTCTACATCTGGAGTGCATGGAGGAGTTTGTTTCAGCCAACCATCAACATCACTTGCTGATTTACTATGAGTAACAAGTCTATTTCTATATCACTTGTTCATTCACTATTTTCTAATTTAGGTTAATCAAAATTAGAGTTTGCTGTAAAATAGTTTTCAACTATTCATATTCTCCATATTCTTATACACACACACACGCACACATGAACAAATCTCTTGTATCTAGTTCCTATCTCTACCTAGATTCAAATATTGTTAGTTTGTATCATATTCACACATTGTAATTTGACATTGGAATATAAGTTAGTGTAGGTGAGCATCCTAGCTTACCGTACACTTTGAAAAACTTTTATACTCTCTCTCTCTCTCTCTATCTCTGTGTATGCTAAGGTTCATGTGTTGGAAGATCCTATAAACCTGTGATGAATATTGTTATTGAGGCCCACCGCACTTCCAACACAATTTACATGTTGATATATTTTAAGCCAAAACCAAAAATTTTATGAAGCACATAAAAGTTTTGGACTTTAATTTCAATGGATAGACCCATGCATGGCTAGATAAATCATCAATAAAAGTCACTAAGTAAAGGTAGTTCCCAAAGGAAGGTGTCTACATAGCACCACAAACATCTCTATGAACAAGCTACAATTTATGAGTAGCTTGAATTGAACCATTTTTGGAAAGGAGGAACATTGCATTTTGCCCCAAATATAGCCTTCACAAACATACTTACAAGGTACCTCAAGTTTGGGCAAAGAGGACACCATTTCATACTTTTGCATGCATAGCCAACTAACAAAGTCGCATAGCCAACTAACAAAGTTTAGATGACCAAAGCGTGCATGCCAAAGCTTTGCATATGAGATAGTATGAGAATCTTAAAGTGAACATGCTAAATCATTCACAAATTTTGCATACTCTGTGAGATTATAGAGCCCATGACATAGTATGCTAGAAGCAATAATAACATCACCATTTGAGAGATCATGAATTGTACATCTTCCATCAACATATTTGATAACCAAGCCAATCTTTGCTAATGTTGGAATTGATAAAAAAGTTTTCTTGATCCGTGGCATATATAAACATATGACAATGTGAAAAAACTACCATCAAAAGTAGACATGATGATCTTAGCGACTCCCATTATAGGAGAAGAGGAGTTGTTAGCACATGTGACAATTTTTACTATAGGGGAACACGCTCAAGTGAACGAAAAACTACGCTGCAAGGTAATATGTTTGGTTGCCCCACTATCAAAGTACCAAACATCTGAGTGTACTATAGACATACATTGCTCATGAGAAGATTGGTCATAGATGCAAACAATAGTAGATGCCTATTCTTCACTCTGAACAAGATTAGCAGACTTTGTTTTAGGTGTAAAAGCCTCTACAACTACCATTCCAGCCTCTTTCTTCTTCGCCTCTTTTGCAGCTAGTTTAGGAAAATTCTTTATGACATGATCATTTGCCTTGTAGTATGTCCAACATTGTTTCTGCTTTTCTATTTTCTTCTCATCTTTGTCTTACCTCTTCAACTATGTAGCATTGGAAAAATTTTGCTTACTAGTAGGTTAGATCCATTTTCTTTTTCCCTTCTATCTAGCTAAGGAACCTTGATATGAAACACACATAACTGACCTATTCTATCTAGATTAATCTTTTTGCAACAAAACAGAGACCAGATCTTCAGATGTTGAGACATTTGTATTGCCTTTCATCATAAATTGAAGAGTAGAAGTAAAACTCTGATATGAATCGGGAAGATTGTTAAGAACAGTCTACACAAGTGAACTATCTCGTAAGACTTTATTAGCAGAAATCAACTACTCCTTCAAATATTTGATTTTTGTCAAAAAATTGTGCATAGAATCTCCTCATTCATATGCTCACTCTCCAACTGTTTTCAGAGATAAGGCAACACGAGCCTCATTTCTTACCTGGTATAAAGTGGTAAGTGTATCTAAAGCATCTTTTGCTATTTTACAAGAGTGAATGTGAGGGCTAATGGCATGTTTGATAGACAAAGCTATCAATGCATGTGCATGAGCATCTCTACCATCCCAATGAAGTTGCTTTGTAGTGCAACACGAACTGCAACACAAACATGAATTTGAAGATCATCATCTTCAATGCCATTTGCATCACCTTCAACAACTATGTTTGCAAGTGTAATAGGACATTTTTCAATACCCTACAAAATATTCCACAAGCCTTTCTCTACTAATACATGACACATCATATATGCCTACAATGGGTAACTAGTACCATCCAACTTATCCTCAACAACCAACATACAAAATACATCATTTCTTTTAGCCATGGCCAATGACTAAATACCCTCATGTAGAGAAATGATTGTTTCTCAAAAACTTGAACAAAAAAACCCTGTTGAGCTCTCTAAAATTGTAGTAGACTTTGAGCCGCTTGTACTGAAGAACTAAAACTTGTATATATGTTTGGCACAAAGGGTCTAAATTTCCTACACAATCACTGAGATAATGCATTTGGAAGCCAAAGTGAGCTCATATTGGATGCCACAAAGCAAAATTGTTTTACTCCTAAATGCCCCAAGTATGCTCACCAACTTTTGTATGATTTTGAGACTCTAACCAGACGGGTATCGACAATGACCTAGATGAAGTAGTGATCTATTTTGAAGTCTGTGGAAGCACATGAAGAGCACAAGGAAGAAGAAGAAGAAGATTGTAGCTCAATAAAATATAGAATGCATTATCAAATGAATGTACGAAGATAAGTGACCCATTAGGGTTATAGGCATATATACAAGTCAAGGGGAAAGACCTCCTAAAGAGGGAAAAAAGTACCTTGATGGTCCTAAGTGTGTTTTGGAATATATCAACAACAAGATTCAAAGGAATTTGCAAAGAATTCTTTAGTAACCAAATCTTGTGAAATAAGGGAAGGTCACAAACAACAAATTTAACTCAATGGAAATATTTCTACATTAATCAAATACACTAAACAGGTACCATATGGATGAAATATCATTGTGATTAGACAATAGCTATTGAGTTGTACTTTCCAAGTTAAGTACTGATTTCTTAACACTAATGCAAGTTTCCATGGATTAAAAATTTAAAAGGGGAAAGAAAGGTCTAAAGTTAACAAAGTTTTTTAAATCTTCAAAAGGGAAATGGATCATTCAGAATAACTTTAATTAGAGTGGATGCATTCTGAATATGGATCGAATCAAAACCCACTGGATCAAATCAAGAAAAAAATATGCCTTTGGATGCATGTGATCGAACCTATGACTTTCATAGATGGAGACTTGGGTACAAATTCCCAAGTTTGATTATCTTGTAAGGCTTCTATCTCTTCTTCCATAGCATTCATCCATTTTGGCTTCTATCTCCACCTTGAACCTATGACTTTCATAGATGGAGACTTGGGTACTTATTCCTAAGTTTGATTCTCTTGTAAGGATTCTATCTATTCTTCCATAGCATTCATCCATTTTGGCTTCTCCTTTGCTTCTTCATATGATGAGGGTTCTTCAAAATTTGAGTCTTGTGCTAGATATATTGAATATTTAGTGACAAATGAAGTATCATATCCATACCTTTTCTGGTTTCCTTTTCTCTCTAGTTGACCTTCTAATGAAGTATCATTTATATATCCACCTTGAACCTATGAGTTTCATAGATGGACACTTGGGTACCAATTCCCAAGTTTGATTCTCTTCTAAGGATTCTATCTCTTCTTCCATAGCATTCATCCATTCTAGCTTCTCCTTTGCTTCTTCATCTGATGAGGGTTCTTCAAAATTTGAGTCTTGTGCTAGATATTGACTAATGAAGCATCATATCCATATCTTTTTTTCTCTAGTTGTCCTTTTAATGGTTTGTTGAGAGGCTTTTGGTACATCTCGCAACTCCTACACTTTAGCTTTACCCTTAGAGTTCCACGAATTGATTTCTTTCCTTGGATTCTTTGGATCATCATCAGAAGCACTTGATGCTTCAAGTGTATGCTCATTCCTCTTCCATAAGGTTGGAAAGCTTGATTCTTCTGCAATCATCTTTAAACCATGACTTGTTTTCATTAAACACAACATCTATACTTATAATGAAGCCTTTTTTGCTTGGATTGTATAATGTATAACCTTTTTGATTAAGGTCATAGCCAATGAAGATGCATTTCTCTAACTTTGGATCCAAGTTGCCTCTAGTATGTGAAGGTATGTGCATATGCTATGCACTCAAAGATCCTACAATAATCAACACTAGGTCTTCTTCCATTCCATGCTTCATATGGTTTCATGCCATCCAAAGCCTTTGATGGAAGTCTATTGATCAAGTATGTAGCTGTTGATATTGCTTCTGCTTACAAGTAATTGGGTAGCTTCTTCTCATTGAGAATTGACCTTGCAACCTCCACAATTGTTCTATTTCCTCTCTCTGCCACTCCATTTTGCTGAGGAGTTTATTTGGTGGCAATTTCACTTTTGATTTCTCTCGCTTGGAGATAGTATTCAAAATCATGGGAGAAATATTCTCACCCTCCAGCTGACCTTAGTCTCTTTAGGGTTTTACCTCTTTGCTTCTCCACTTGAGCTAAATACTTTTTGAAACATGAAAACACTTCATCTTTATGCAGTCCATTTGCTACAATCACCTATGAATGATACATAATACATGGATCCAACAACTGAAGTCTCCTTGTTTGGACCTCATATATTTGTATGTGAAAGAACTTGGAGAAGCTTGTAGGAGGTAGAAAGGTGAGTTGCAAAGTGATGAAGTTTGGTCTAGCCAACCGGCACAAGACTAGCCCTTGAGGTTATGGAGACTCAAATAGAACTTAAAGGCATGCGATAAGCACAATAAATGCACTATGCACTTTGAAGCATCAATGAGAAAGAGTCAATACAAAACAGATAGGTTTTTCCATTGACTAGCTCAAAAAACTTATTATCTTTGGATGAGACAATTAACTTCAAATGGTCATAGCAACTAGGGTGATTACAATTAGAGAAAATCCTTTTGGAGGAGTGATACAAATAGGGTTGAGTGTAAGAGTATAAGGAATACGCAAAATATGCTTTTGGAATGAACCAGACACTCAACACTGGTAACTCCTATTTTTTAGGAATGCATAGAGATAGATCCCGAGATAGAAAATCTGACATTTCTCCAAATATATTAACTTGAATGATTTGAACATTTATATACATACACTAGACACTAATAAATTTCCAATGCATCATCTCTTATCGAAATTGGAGCTCTGTAAAGAGAGCAGCAACCTTTGCAAGATTACTTAGAATGTTTTTCCTACCATTGGTAGCTTTGATGTTACCAATCTTCTCCACATTGTGCTTTGTGTCATCCCTTTGAACTTCATGTCTATGCTTTGGACTTTTCAAATCAGATAGAAGAGCAATGTTGCCTGCAACATGATTTGAACATCCTAAATCTATGTAGAACAAATGATCATCTTCTTTGCCTTCTTTGTGGCTTAGATTCATTAGAAGCAATGAGTCTTCATGTGGTTGATCTTCTGAATAATTCTTGAAGTCCATTCTATTATGGCCTCTATTGTTATTGTTGAAGTTGTGTCCACCTCTGCCTCTATTGCTTCCATATCCACCTCTTCCACTGTCTTTCTGGGTCTTCCCATTGAACCAACAATTCAGAGTGGTGTGGTTGGTGTTATCACAGATGGCACAAGGTTGAACATTTTGACCTTTGGCTTTGTTATGCTTTGGTCCTATGTTCTTCCCTTTCCACATGCTCTTGCTTGTGAAGTTGGCTTGGGAAGTCTCCTCTTCATCTTCTTCCTTCTTCTTTCCTTTCAACTTCTTATCCTTCTTATCTGCATAAAGAGCTCTAATTGAATTACCATAGAGTTACCTTCCTTTATGCTATTGTTGGACTCTTGATTGAAGAGTTGTCCAAGAAAGATGTTGAAGTCTGGAGTTTGCACATCCATGATGAGATCATAAGGCATGGTGAAGGATTGCTATTGCTTATCACTTCGAATCCCATTGAAAATTTACCTCATGATAGCCTCTTCTTCAATCAGCTCTCCAATGGATGCTAACTAATTGCAACCTCCTTGACCTTGGTAAAAAACTCTATGATGGTTTGTTTAGGTGTCTTCTTCATTTGGTTGAACTCGTTCTAAAGATGATTCTTTCTTGCTTTGCTACTAGCAGAAAGGAAAGTCTCTAGGGCATCCCAAGTCTCTTGAGATGTCTTACATCATCTAATATGTGGCAATAGAAAGTTAGAGATATATTTTAGTATGTATGACCTTGCTCGAGCATCCCCTGTGCACCAAAGTGTGAGGTTATCTATCTCCTGTTGTGTAGGTCCTCCTTTGGATCTTGGAATAGGCATAGCTTCATCACTTGCTACAATTCCATAAAGATTTCTATATTGCAAAGAGGCCTCCATTCTGATTTGCCAAGCTGCATAGTTGTGTCGATCAAGCTTCTCAATCATTGAGGGAAAGCCATCAGCCATCTTGATCTAGCTCTGATACCACTGAAAGAACTTGGAGAAGCTTGTAGGAGGTAGAAAGATGAGTTGCAAAGCGATGAAGTTTGGTCTAGCCAACAAGGACAAGAGCAGCCCTTGAGCTTATGGAAACTCAAATAGACCTCATAGGCATGCGATAAATTGAAGCATCAAGGAGAAAGATTCGATACAAAATAGATAGGCTTGCACATTGATTAACTCAAAAACATACTATCTTTGGTGAGACAATCAACTTCAAATGCTCATAGCAACCGGCGTGATGACAATTAGAAAATATCCTTTTGGAGGCATGATACACATAGGATTGAATGTATAGAATGCATAAGAGTATAAGGAATAAGCAAAAATGCTTTTGGAATGAACCATATGCTCAACAATGGTACTTCCTATTTTTTTCAGAATGCATAGAGATAGACCCCGAGACCAAAAAATTGACATTTCTCCTAATCTACTGAAGGAATGCTTTGAAAATACATAAACTAGAAACTAATGCCTTTCCAATGCATGTTATCTCATCCAATTTGGAGCTTTATAGGGAGAGGAGTAGCCTCTGCAAGCTTACTATTGTTGAAGAAGATGATGTAGAAAAATAAAGGAGCAAGGCAGTGATGGCCGCAAGTGTATGTATATTGCTTCCGTCTATTGTACAAGTGATTTGAAGTATTTATATTGACTCTTAAAGTGCTCCAGGACTGTTGGTGCAAATACCAAGCCTACACATTTGGCTAAAGTTTATGTACAATTGAAGCTCCATAGATACCATTTCTAGGAAGTTTTTATCTTTTACTATTTGTAAAAGTCATTGTGACTTGAAAAGATATTTGTAATCACCACCAAACTGGTAGATTTATTAGTTGGAAAACTCACGACTATACTTAACAGAATATCTCTTAGATTGGAGGACCACTTTTTAGTAAGATCCAATGGAGGATTCAAATTCAAATTCAAATATCCCATCTATAAAAGATGTCTGAAAAACTCGTGGGTAAGAAGTCTCAATTTCCGAGTTCTCCTTCACCACATTGTAAGAGAGTAAGGCTTACATAATAGCCTATACTACTCATCATCATTAGGCTTTGATTATCATGCCTATGATCTTGTACAACAGTGTGTTCTAATACAATAGATCAATACTTCTTATCTATGGTCTCTCTCTTATAGTCACTCATAATAGTCAACTTGTACTGCTCATATCTTAGTCATTTCTTTAATGTTTTCTATGTTCTATAGCTTGTTGGAATAAGCTCCAAATTCTCTACATGCTCACAAATTTTGAAGATAATCCATTTACCCAATTTGGAGAAAAGTGCATCGAAGCACTCACTAGTTAAACTCTGTAGAGGTCCTAAAAAATCGGGGGTAATGATTTGATTGCTAAATTGATTGCTCTGTGTATAGTGCATCAGTTTAAGTGATTCCACTTGGAATCATTAGCTCATTAAGATAATTTGATACCTCCAAAAGGAGTGTTTCTAATTTCTACTGTACTGGAAGCACTGAGCATAACAAGCAAGAGGTGTGTGAACAAAAATAGAAGTTTTTCATTGATCCTTCAACTTGGAAGTAGTCTGTTTTGGTTCAATCATTTCTCATATCATTTCCAAAGTACATAGGCACTTGTATAGTGTCATTGGAAAGCTAAGAGGGCCTAAAACTCAACTCTGAAGCAAGAAGGGGCTAGTACTAAGCATGATTTAGTAGTACCTACTCATTTCTTGGAGTGTCCATCCATCTTTCCCAACAGTGTGTATCAGAGCAAAGCTAAGGTAAAATGGGAGATGGTTTTCCTTCTTTCATTGATAAAGTGGACAGGAACAACTATCAAGCATGGTCCTTGAGGACGAAGACATACTTGCAAGGAAGGAGACTCTATGGATACATCTCAGGAGATGAGGAGATGCCCATATTCAGAAGAAAAGGACAACCTATGAGAGAGGAGCATGAAAGACTCAACACATGGTGCGGCAAGGATGCATTAGCAAGGTCTTACTTACGTAACTCAATCTCTGATTTTCTTCTTCCACACATTAGGAACTGTAAGACATCCCAAGAGACTTGGGAAACATTATCTTCATATTTCTCTTCCAACACAAGGGCTAGGAAGAACCAATTGTGGATTGAGTTTACCACTCAAAGAAAGCAACCCAAGCAAGGCATCTCAGAGTATGTGACCAAAGTCAAAGATGTAGCAGATCAATAGGCAATCATAGGAGAAGAAATCGAATAAGAGCAGATTTTGAGACAAGTAATCAATGGTATTAAAGCTAATGACAAATGGGAGAGCTTCACAACTGCTATGGACTTGTACATGGACATGTAGATTCTAGACCTTACCACATTCATGGGGAAACTCTTCACCCATGAAGCCAAGCTCAACAAGAATGGAGATTCATCGAGGTAATAGCTCTTCTACCCTATACACTAATAAGAGTAAGTCCAAAGAGAAAGGGAAGAACAAGAAGATTGATGATGAAGGAGCTGTTGAGATATCAAGCTCAACATGTGATGATCCAGGATGACACGTACCAGTTTTTCATTTCTCTGACATGTATAGTGATCACGCCGGTATATGTCAGGGATACTTCATTGAGCTTTATTAGATTTATCTACCAAGAGTGATGGCACATTTGTTTCTTGCCAGCTCACTCATTCACGGACATTAGGTTTTTCCTTATGTAGTGGTCTTTATATATTGCATTGGTTGTATTCTTGTTTTTAGGTCATTCTTGTACATTCCTTTTATGTAATAGAAGAAGAAGATCATTCTTCCTTGCCTCAATCTGTGTGTGTGCTTCTCCTTGAGAGTGAGAGTGTGTGTCTGAGCTCTCTTCCTTATCTCCTTCCTCGTGACATGGTATCAGAGCCAGCGTGGCTGTAGAGAACTCGTGGAGAAGGCGACGGTGAAGACTACGCGGCAAGGCATCTTGGTCATCATCTCTATCACTTCTTGGATCTTGAAACTGTGTATCATGCGTGCTTCCTAATTGATGAGAATCAGAATCAGATCATATGGTAGAGTTACCTTTTGTTTTTCTTCATCATACCAAGACCTATGTTCTTCAAAAACAACATCTCTACTTGTAGTGAATTGCTTGGTTGAAGGATTATAGAACCTCTAACCCATCTAAGTTGAGTCATACCCAATAAACACTGCCATTGTTGCCCTTTCATCTAGCTTACCTGTTACTTGTGATGGTACATGAACATAAGCTAAACAACCAAACACCTTGCAATGTCCAAGAATAGGTTTTCTTCAAAAGTAAAGAGCCTACCATGCTTCTCACCTCTAGCTATCTTCTTAAAGCCTTGACATGGATCTTCCACAAAGGCTTCATGTTGGGTGAACCTAACTTGCAAGCCTTTCTCAACTATTTGGCCTACGCTTATTAGGTTTTTAGTGATAGTGGGTACATAGAGAACCTTACTTAGAATGTTTCTCCTACCATTGGAAGCTTTGATGTTACCAATCTTCTCCACATTGTGCTTTGTGTCATCCCTTGTTTGAATTTCATGTCTATGCTTTGGACTTTTCAAATAAGATAGAAAAGCAATATTGCCTGCAACATGATTTGAACATCCTGAATCTATGTAGAACAAATGATCATCTTCTTGATGTTCTTTTGCTTAGATTCATCAGAAGCAATGAGTCTTCATGTGCTTGATCTTTTGAATAATTTTTGAAGTCTATTCTATTATGGCCTCTATTGTTATTGTTGAATTTGTGTCCACCTCTGCCTCTATTGGTGCCATATCCACCTCTTCCATTGTCTTTCTCGGTGTTCCCATTGAACCAACAATTTAGATTGGTGTGGTTGGTCTTATCACAGATGCCACAAGGTTGAACATTCTGACCTTTGGCTTTGTTATGCTTTGGTCCTTTCTTCTTCCCTTTCCACTTTCTCTTGCTTGTGAAGTTGGCTTGGGAAGTCTCCTCTTCATCTTCTTCCTTCTTCTTTCCTTTCAACTTCTTGTCCTTCTTATCTGCATGTAGAGCACTATGTGAATTACCATGATAAGAGATACCTTCCTTTATGCTATTGTTAGCCTCTTGATTGAAGAGTTATCCAAGAAAGATGTTGAAGTCTGGAGTTTGCACATCCATGATGAGATCATAAGGCATGGTGAATGATTGCCATTGCTTATCATTTCAAATCCCATTGAGAATTTTCCTCATGATAGCCTCTTCTTCAATCAGCTCTCCAATGGATGCTAACTGATCCGCAACCTCCTTGACCTTGATAACGAACTCTATGATGGTTTGTTTAGGTGTCTTCTTCATTTGGTTGAACTCATTCCAAAGATGATTCTTTCTTCATTTTTATAACATTGATTCTTCACTCTCATCTTATTGTTGGGATTCTTATTTAACATGGATCTCATGTTTCGTAGTGTCTAAGGACACATTTTCCTTAATTTGCAACTTGGTAGTGGGATTAATGTGGATTAGGAAATCCATACAAGATCTCAAGCTACAGAGTACCTATTCATGTTCCTCTTCTTGATTTTTTGTTGATTTATGACTTCTTGATCAGTGACCATCTGATTAAGTTCATCCCACTTGCCATCATCAGTTACATATGTATTCAAATTAGCATTCAATGTTAACTTTTCTTCTTCATCTTGAGATCCTCAGTAGGAATCAGAATTTTCTAATCCCAAGTCTTTATAATGAGACATCCTTGAGAGTCTCTTGCTTGCCCTTTGCTTGCCTTTAGCTTCACTAATTTGCCAATAATGGTGACCTTGGGCATTTGAATTGACCTATCCTTCGATGAACATATGAGTTTCATGTACAACTTCTTCCAATTCTTCCTCTGTGATTGGTAGTGGTTGCACTATATTTGATGTTGGCAATGTATGAGCTCTCTTGGATGAATAATTATTTTTTGTTTCCTCATATTCTCTTGCTCTTTTAGACCCTCTCATTCTAGGCATAGATCTTGTAGTTGCTTCATTTCTAGAGATCATTACCTTTTTCTTTTTAGGAACTGATGCTCATTTAACATATTTTACCATTTCAAAATGTAGTAGGCATTGGTCACAAGTGATCACAAATCTCTAACGCATGATAGATCAATATTGTCAAATTTGTGCTTCCATTCAAGAACTTCTTTATTCCCCACTCCTTCTTGGCTTCGAACAATATCTCTTGAACATAAGGAGTTAAGTTAATCTGATTCCCTGCTTGCTTTACTGCATGTGAGCGTCGCTAGGGTACTATGTATCTATTCAACAACAATTTTCTAGGGTATTATGTATCTATTCATATTAGGGAAAAAAAAATGTTGATGCACAAGACATATCTCCTCTTCAATTTCTATGCAGTTTATATCCAAAAATTTCATCTTCTTTGTATCATGGTTTTCATCCTTCGTATCTACTATTTCATCCCTAGTCCATTTAAAAGTGTCTTTAAGAAGTTCATGAGTGAACCTAATAATTGTTAGAGCCTTCCCTACAAGTCTATGACTTGAGCTTCTGGTATGGATGGATTGTCATTCATTGGATGTAATGCATTCATAACCTGTGTGCATCTCTGTTGGGTTGTAGGGTATGCACATACCCACAATTGTGCATAGAAACCCTCCCTAGACCAAAATAATATCTCTTTTTGTATCTATTTAGGATTTCACATAAGAACCCTCCCCTAGAAACTTTTTAATATTTCTCATAAATTAAAGCTATGGAGCCTAGTTGTAAATGCTCACCTTTGTCAAGAAGGCTAGAAAAAATCTCCACGCACACGTATTCTTCTTCCTTGGGAGATTTGGTTGTTAGAAAAGATCTTTTTGAAATATGGAAGTTAGGCATGTGCTCCTTTTTGACAAGTCAAAAGGAGCACATGGGGAATTGTACTGAGCCTATAAATAGAGGCTATTTCTTGTAAAGAGGAGGTCCCTTGGCCATGGCCTTGGCCTCCATTTTGGTAATGGAAGAAGGTGTCATTTGTTACTCTCTTGCCTCCTTGTGTGCAATGGCGTTGGTCTTGGTGTATGGATTTGCATGTGTGTGTGCATGGTTGGGAGGATGTTCCCCTTTGCTCCTTGTGACGTTCGCCATTGTTGCCATTGGTCCATGCGCATGGGTGAACCTCTCCTCTCATTCTTTGCCCCAACTTGGAGAAACTTCTCACTTCCATGTGAGGCGGTTAGGGTTTGTTGTTCCCCTTTTCTAAACAATTTGGCGCCGTTGCCGGGGACGTCGGCCTTTAGCCGTTGGTTTTTCCAAGTTTGCATGTCCATACTTCGTGAGATGCACCTTGACACTTGGAGAAGGATGAATACGTGTGGCCTTCGGTTGGCCTAGGGTACCTCTCTTCTTTTAATTTTTGAGTAGTTTTGGTTCATTTTTTCTGTTTGTTGCACAAAAACACCTCCTTACCCCTTCTATATTTCTCTCTCACACTTCCACATACACATACTCATTTTGGCACCACTTTCCACCACCGTCACCTCTTTCTTGAGTGATTGCTTGGGGTGGTGAGAGGGGTAGCACTTTCTGACCCCTTCCCCTCCTCATTTCAGATAATAAAAAATAATAAAAAAATAATAATAAAACAATCCGAGTTGTCATTGTGAGGTTTGTCCATTTTTGTTTGAAGGCGTGCTAAAACCTCTTTGGATTCGAGAGTAGGGGTGGGTGAAACCTCTGAATGAGAAAACTTTGGTGGTCACCATGGCCTCGACTGCCCTTTTCTTGAGTGTTACATCAGTCATTCATAAATACGCACGTCTGCTCCTTACTGTAGTCGATCTTGACATTTAATTTTGATGCTAAAGCAGGTACGTTGACAGGAGTTGGGTACTTTTACAGTGGTAGGTGGGAGGAGTAATTCTCCCTCCTGCATCCTTCTCCCTTTCCCTTGCACGGGTGTAAGGATACACCTTTCCCTCCATTCATGTCTCATTGTCTGTATGGGGTCGAGCTCGTTCGCGAGCTCCCCCTATGCGCATTATGGCCGGGTTGGATGAAGGTGTGTGTGATGTCTCTTACTACGCTTAATCTGTGATAAATGGAGGATTGATGTCTTTGGCTCTTTCTTCGCCTTGTCTGGATTCGCACATGCTATCCTTGCATGCGTTGTGGCAAAAGCAATTTTCTGTTGCCGTTTCTGTTTCCATTATGGGAGTTTGAGTTGAGCTTCCTTTGTTATTAGTGCGGTAAGTCTTCATTGGGACGATTCCAGTTCCTACAGGTGAAGAATGGTTGAACCTTGCTTTGTGCTGCCATTCAGTCTCATTTCCGTGAAAGTTCAGTCTTGGCTTCTCATTATTGTGTTGTTGGGACCGTGTATCTGCTCCCTCTCAGACTTCTCTTGTCAAGTTGAGCTTTGTCAGCTTAAGTGGTGGTGGTTCTGGTTCACTTTCGGGTCGTGGTAATTTTCTGCACCCCACCCTTGCGGGGATGGGATTTTGCGTCTCCACATGTGATTTGGGTGTTAGTGGAAGATTGAGTTGGGTCCTCCCCACTTCTATCTCTGTTAGCCACCATGGTCGTTGCTGCCTCCTCCTTGAAGACGCAGGGGTGCTCGTTCTAATTCTTGCGATGGGAAACTCTGAGCAATCCGATGACTGATGGCGTCCGCCTGTGTGTCCGCTCATTGCTCTCCTGTATGGTATGCTGGACTGTTCATAAACTCATGTCTAAATAATTTCTTTGCAGAACTACTACGGTCGGGCTTCTGCTTCTCCGTCGGTTCCTCAGACTCAGGACCAGGCAACCAGCCATTCTTGGTTTCTTTCTCATGATCACTGAACATCAGTGTTTGTGCTCTATCTATTCTTCATCAGTGCTGCATCAATGGCAAAGACTCATTGGGTGAAAACGACTGGGGCACTGAATCTATTAGGCTTGGTGGTCCGTGCTGTTGCTTGGGGTGGAAGAAATTTCTACACATTATGCTTGATGGTTGCTATTGTGTCAGATTCAGTCAATCTTGGTTACATGCATCAATGCTTTGAATCAGGGAAGTTCTTTTGCATGCGGAATCCATTTGCCAATGCCTGCTTATTCTGTTATAACTCTATCTGACCCTCCACATATAAACTAGCCTAATATCTGTGATAGACGGTGGAGTTGTTGGGATCACTTTGTGTCTTATTCGCACTGATGGAGTTTGCATGATATTCGAACAACTAGAGTTATGTCTTGCAACACACATTGACCTCTCTATCATGTGTTCTTGGCCTGTGCTTGATTAATCATGTGTTTTTACTTTTCACACTATGGATTATGGATTATTTCCTCGCCTGGATTGCGGTTAGGGATAAGGCATACTCCTTTTTCTGGTTCACAATATGCATAAGTTTCTAGTGCTTGTCAATGTACCCCTTGTGCTTCAAATATGGAATTGAGTTATGCCCCTCATGTACACTTTTGAATTTGTAACATTGTATGCCATTTGGGAATTGATGTATGCCTTTCTCTATTAGATGTGCTGATCCTTTTTGTCACCTCAAAGGTGTTATTGCATTATAAGGTTTTGGTCTCTGAGCTTTGGTGAATATTCTAACAACTAACATTGTGCCTAACGATCCAAAAGCTATGACTACGATGACTAATTGTTCCGGCCACATGCAATCTTGTGATAAAGGTTATTTCTTCATGATGGTTGACTGTTTCTAGTGTAAAGTCTGATTAGTTTCCCCTACTCTTCCGTGTCACCAGTGATACCCGGGACATCGCTCAAGGCATATTGAGTTAAATACATCTTAATTACATATTTCTTTGACTATTGATTGTTGTGATTCGTTGTATCACTTGTCTGTGTTTGCCTTGACATACCAAGTGTTGATTTTTTTTCCTATGAAAGGGAGATAGGGGAACATTACTCTGGATGACGAAACTCCCTTCAAAACCTGACGATGAAGTGGTGATATGAACTATCTTGAATGGCACATGAATCCTTAAGTATCGGGTCACAGGGGTTAGGATTGCACACAAGATAATGTTTTGGATTCCAGCCCCCCTCCCCCCCCTTTTTCTTTTAATCGCATGATGGTCCCTATGATAGAGGTTCGGAAGGATATCCACTGCTCAAAGAGCATGCATGCACTGTCTAAACCATTCCTAGAATATTTTCAAATATATTGGGTGTCACCTCAATTGTTCATAGCAGGTCTCCAAAGACAGATGCCCACATCAAGTTTCATGCTTCTACAAACAGTAACTTTGAAATCAGTGGCAGGATTCAAGCGTCATCTACAGTGGAGATTCCATAGCTTCAAATGGCTTTCAACATGTAAGGGAGGTTCGAAATGACAAGAAGAGTCAACACATCAGCGCTTACACTTCTTGTTACTCTGTTTTCTTGTCGCATACCAGATCGACAGAACCTGGTTACTCTTTCTGAATCATCACAATTATTGAAACACCACCCTGGATAGAGCCATTAAGAAACCTAGATGATCCTTGGGACCCTGTGAAGTAACTCAGAGTGAAGCTTGAATGCATAAGATGCATAGTGGGATCATGCTCATTGCTATCTAGAAAGACCAGAAATGCATGAAGGCTGGAAACACTGTCATACAGGTGTGAATGCTTGTTTTTTTGCCAGGGAGGAAACTCTGGTTTTACAATGTCACTTAATGCAGTGTAGGCCAATACTTGTAGAACTTAGCATTGATCCTTTTGTCTCCTATAGATGCTCTCTTGTGAATGATGTGTTTCTTTAATACTCAGGTTTGATCATTTTGAATATGTGACTGACCCCTGTGGGATGGGAGCATACCAGTTTTGGGAGAAACTTGGTACGAATAGTAGCATAAAACTGTCAACGCTTCTTCTGTAGATACATGGCCTACATGTTTATTTTCAATTCTGAAATAATTTGCTTCGTGATGCGCTAATGAATCTATTTTCAGATGTACCAGGTGCATTGTTCTTCAGTAAGTAAATGCTTTAAGTCTTATAATAGATGGCATGATAGATGGGAAGTATTCTCATTGCTAGCTAGAAGGCTAGAAATTCCCAAGAGATGTTCCTTGGTTTATACTTTAGAATGAGTTAAGGATCCCTTGAGTTTTTTTTTCTCCATAAGATCTTGCAGCGTGTTATTTACAATAGGCATTTGACAGATAAATATATTTGGATGCTAAGGTTGGGGGGTTATTTGGGGCTCATAGGTCAACATTGGCCAACTGGAATTCTGCCTAGGACTACACCAATCTTACTTTTGATCCTTGTTAATGTCATCATCACCAGTGGGTGTTTCGGGTTCATACTTTGGCCGTGCAGTTCACATACTTGGGAGAGAATAATTGATGCTTTCTATTCTTTGGACATCGGTGCATAAGAATTAAATCATATGTTTACTGTATGCATGTCCATCCTATTTTCTTCAGATACTACAAATAATTGACTTTTTTTTTAAATGAAACATGCTAGTACAATCTTTTTTTGAGAACTAGAAGGCCATGGACTCTTTGGAGCTACTTTTTTGCAGGATTATGATGATCTTCATGTCCAACCATGATAACTTCTATCACTACCATATAAGGGTAGCTATGCCTAATATACACACCATGGCAAGATAGATCTTCAAGAGGATGTCTCTCTAGAAGAAAAGTCTTGTAGATGAGGATGCCCCTGATGTGGAAACTAAAGTTGAAGTGAATGTTTATCACATTACTAGATGCAGTCTACTTGCTTTTTGTATTTTATTTCAGGTTTGGGAGCTGCTGAAGAAGGCATTTCCAGCCTTACAAAGGACTGCACAATGGGAGGAATGACTGGGCTGACTGCCCCCCAAGGGGATTGTGTCGCCCAGCTATAAAGACTGAAGATTTGCATATTGAGGATGGACTGAGGACCTGCAATATTGCAGATTTGGAAGATTGAAGATTGAGGTGTTGAAGATCAATGAAGAGTATGAAGACTTGAAGACTGCAAACTGCAGAATGGAAGATTTGCAGACCTGGAGCTTCTCAGAATTGAAGAACTCAAGATTGAACCAGTTCTGTTGTGTATGATCCTTTCCTCTTAGCTTTGTCGAGGACGACAAAGTCTAGGGGGGGGAGAGTGTTGGGTTGTAGGGTATGCACATACCCATAATTGTGCATAGAAACCCTCCCTAGACCAAAATAATATCTCTTTTTGTATCTATTTAGGATTTCACATAAGAACCCTCCCCTAGAAACTTTTTAATATTTCTCATAAACTAAATCTATGGAGCCTAGTTGTAAATGCTCACCTTTGTTAAGAAGGCTAGAAAAAATCTCCACGCGCACGTATTCTTCTTCCTTGGGAGATTTGGTTGTTAGAAAAGATCTTTTTGAAATATGGAAGTTAGGCATGTGCTCCTTTTTGACTAGTCAAAAGGAGCACATGGGGAATTGTACTGAGCCTATAAATAGAGGCTATTTCTTGTAAAGAGGAGGTCCCTTGGCCATGGCCTTGGCCTCCATTTTGGTAATGGAAGAAGGTGTCATTTGTTACTCTCTTGCCTCCTTGTGTGCAATGGCGTTGGTCTTGATGTATGGATTTGCATGTGTGTGTGCATGGTTGGGAGGATGTTCCCCTTTGCTCCTTGTGACGTTGGCCATTGTTGCCATTGGTCCATGAGCGTGGGTGAACCTCTCCTCTCATTCTTTGCCCCAACTTGGAGAAACTTCTCACTTCCATGTGAGGCGGTTAGGGTTTGTTGTTCCCCTTTTCCCAACAATCTCTCAAAATGCACTTTGTAAATAAGAAACTTTAGATATGTATCGATTCTTGCTTTTGTCCATGTTTGGATGATCCTAGGCATGTTATGAATGATGTGGAAATCCTAACTCATCACAAGGAGCTGCTAATATTTGTGAATGATCTGTACAATAATCAAGAACAAGTGTTCGCTAGTTGTTTGGTCATCTATGAACCAATGCCCCCTTTCCTTGACAACACATTTTAAAGGGGACTCATCCACTTGAGGCATTTTTTGATTTCTTTAGAGGCCATCTACACTCAAATCATCAAGTCTTGATTGATATGAGAGAGTATGAAAGCCTTAAAGAGTTTCATAGAGCTTATGCATGAATTATCCTTTCTTCATTTGATTCCCCTCTTGCATTAATTTAGTTCAGCATGTGTGCAAGGAAATCGCTTCTCAAACTATTGTTTGGATTGATTTGATGTTGTTTGGTCTTCACACTTGATAAGTCGTGGTAGCTTGTTGTTGATCTTCAAAGTTTATCTTGGCTTTGCTTTGGTACTACTTCCTTTTTCTTGATCCTCCATATGCATTTACTTTGATTATTTTGCTTGATTTTCTTCCATGAACTTGGTAGTCCTTGGAAGTTGGTTTTCATAAGTCCTTTGAATAGCTGTGGAACTTTATCTTTGTCCAATGTTGGGGTAACTTTCTATTGAAGTTGTAGTAGTATTACCAAGACCCACAACACCTTGCATGGAAGCATGAAGGAAGGCTAAACATAGACTCTCCTCTCATCCAACCCAACCTCCAACATGATCAAGCCATTGGCCATCAGCCCCTTGCTATGCCACATGCTTGAGAACATGGAGAGAAGGGTTTTCAAGGATCCTTGTCCATGTGCAAAATACAAGTAATGCAACTACTCTACTCACACAAAGGAGAGACATGCATGGGCACACATATACGTCACTCGCTCACACTCTCAAAGACACAATACAAGAATGTACATAGTCTAAGAGTAAACGAGAGTATTCTTCCATTCATAAAGAATATGTACATGAGAGCACATTGAACCAAAAGCTCCCCTCTTTACAAAAATGAGGCTCTATGTATAGGCTAAGCACATTTCCCCATGTGCTCCTTTTGAAAAGTCAAAAAGGGAATATCTCTAACTAACATATCTTTAAGAGATTCTCAAATCTCTTTTGTAACAAACAAATCCCCATAAAAGGCATGCATGAGATTTCTACATAGGATTTTCCTAGATGTGTGCAAACAAGGTGAATTATTTAGGAGACTCCTACAATATGGCATAAGGAAATACTAAAAAGTGCTTAGGAGAGTGTTCACATGGGCACATCTCCATTATACAAAAAGAGGGTATCTCTTGAGTATTAAAGGGGTGCCTATGCACAAGAGAAATCATGGGCAACTCCAGTAAGCCAACACTCTCCCCCCCCCCCCTCCCCGACTTTGTTGCCCTCGACAAAGCTAGATACACAACTGAACTATTCCCAATTGGAGTCTTCAAGTCTGGAAATCTTTAGGTCTGCAAGTCTGCAAGTCTTCACATCTTCAAGTTTCCAGGTGTGAAGGTCTTCAAGTCTACAGCAAGTCTTCAACTCTTCCAGTCTTCAATGATCTTCAAATCTACAACACTTCTAATATGTAGCTCTTCAGTCTTCGAATCTGCAAGTCTTTAGTCTTCAACCTTCAGATCTGAGTGACCCAATCCCCTTGGGGGCAGCCAACTCAGCATACATCCCACTGTGCAATCCTCTAGGGGACTGATAGCATCTTCCAAGGGAGCTCCCAAACTTGAAATTAACATTCATAAAGCAGGTAGATTGTATTTGCACCAGATAATAAACATTCATTCTAACTTTAGGTTCCACTTCAGGGAGCATCAAGTCCTATAGGACTTGCTCTTCTAGAGAGAAGTCCTTATGAAGATCTATCTTGCCATGGTGTGCATATCATCTATAGCAACCCCTATAGGGTAGTAACAGAATTTAACATGGCTTGACTTGAAGATCTTCATATTGCTGCAAATCCATAAAAAATAGCTCCAAGGAGCCCATCAACAATAATAGCCTCATAGTTTGACCTATCTCTTACATCTTAAGTATGCCACAATCAATCTTATAGTGTTTAGTAAACAAATGCAGGTGTGACATTTGCAATGGGTCTTTTCATGAGTGGCCAATGTTCCTAGCTTCAGTTATACAATGCTCATATCAGCAAGTTTGCAAAATATCAAGAGTGTTATGTGCTCCAAAATGATTAGATAGTTATAAAGAACGATACATTATGATATGTGAAAAAAGGATATTGCAATGAAACATAGACTTGATATGTGAAAAAAGGATATTGCAATGAAACATAGACTTGATTTTCAACAATACATGAGTCTGGCCAATACAAATGAATGTGTATAACAAAGTTGAAAACACCCAAAGTGGTGGTACATATTTTTGAAAATCAATCCCAAATGGGACAATCACCAAAGACCCACCATGTTGCCTTTCAAGTGGGACACCTGAAGAAAACAACCTTCAAGGATAAATATTAATGACATGTGAAGCTTCAAGAAAACAATAAACCGTAGAACCTCTTTAGCCTCACAAATCATGAGCATGCAAAGTTTACGAAGCCAGAGGACATGTATTTTTGAAAGAAAATTTTGCATTATGTGCATGTGTGACAAGTTGTAAAGTGAAACTTTGAGTGCCTCATACATGTGTGCCTTTACATATATTCTGATTCTTTAGTCTATGTGTTACGTGTACTCAAGAGTATAAGAGTGATGTGCACATCCAAGCAAGTCAATATCATGTTATTGCAGCTTATGAACATAATGACCTTGTAACCACATATGAAAAACTCACAAGACCTTTAAGATGCACTTACACAAAGAGGAATGTTACAATAATAGCATATGTAATTAGTCACTACTGTAGTGTCAAGTTCAACATACTTCTTTTGAGCAACTTAAATCCCGAAGTGTAAGTGTAGGTTTGCTTTATAAAGCCTCCTATAGTAATTGCAAATAAAACACATTTGCAAACTGCACTCTGACTGTTGTGACTTTCAACCTAAAATGTGAGTAAAAAAGTATCCAACTGAACATCATGTATATCAAGATTCTTTCCTTTAGTTGGCAGAATAGGACCAAAATGCATTCATTGAGTTTCTGAAGGCTTATCAGGATATCCCTCAAGATAGACAATCTGACGCATCACAATGTATAGAAGAATTTACAATCAAACACAGAAAGGAAGCCAACCACACATGAAATGAAACAAGGTCCTTATGCCCGAACAATTCAGGTTTAACATACTTGCAAGACACCTTGGCAGCCCAATGCATCAATTCAAATGAACATCGAAGATATCTGATGCATGAATGTCAACCCCCCCCCCCCAAAACCATACCCCAGTAATCAGCAGAAAGAATAACTCCTACTTTTACAACAAAAAATACTTCGCTTTTAAAGAATATGAGTATTCTTTTCATGTGCCCTTTTAACTTGTGCATGCCCCGCTTTTGAGAAACGTTTTGCCTCTTGAAGTGCAAATTGGTAGGAACATGGAGATAGCTTGTTGAAAAGCAAGCAAGAACACTGTTGACCTTCAACATCAATGTAGTCGAAGTTTACATCAATTCTAAGCCTCTGTTAGTGTGTTTGAGTGTGTGTCTACATCTTCTAATCCTGCTACAAAAAGATTAGCAGATCATGTTATAGTATAGCAATGATACACCCCAATATCCTAGGAGCCATTTTCAGCTTCCTTCATGGCTGTCACACTCAGAGACAAGAGTGAGTGAGCAAGAAATATGTGCAAATGAAGAGATTCATCACATTTAAAGACTAAAAGGGCCCAACATTCCCCAAGAGCACTATCCGTGGTAATGAATCACCATGATGTTGATCCCATCAACCAAGCACCTACCATTCCATCTTGAAATTCACATGAAAGCAAAATAACAAGGAGATGCAACCCTTCATAAAACACAGATACTCAAACCTTAGTTTCCTAGAAGATCAAGAGAACAGTGTAAACTAAGATGCATTTTAGTCTCCAAATCCTTTAGCATACATCTCTAGGATCCATTAGACCATGCCCTAATCTACCTTCAACCCCAATCATACCATGCTTCCAAAATGCATATCATATAGAGCGAAACCCATAAAGACATTGTCCTTAATGTTTCGAGAGGGAGATCTTCATATTCTAAAAAAAGAAAGGACCTCTGAACTTGATTTGTTAGCATCAACATCAAATTTCATAGTTTTTCAAACCAAGTTTCAAAAGCGTGCCCATAGATCCCTGTAGAAACTTTCTACCTGTAAATTGTTCCAAAATCTGCAGATGACTCCCTCATCCTTCCACACCTGTATTTGACAAGATCTAGAAAGGTAGGCAACATGCTCGAACAAAAAATCTTTGAGAGTAGTGGTCCTTAAATCATATGATTTTTGTGCAAGAGATTTTGGGAGTTTCATTCTTGTTCAACCCTTGGCTATAGATGAGGGTGTAGAAATCATGTTGCAAAGAGCCATATGTTCCGATTCTATTGAGAGAAGGTGGGCCAAGGTCAAGCTCAATCCCATAACAACGCTAGTCGAATGGAGAACAATACAAGCACCATGGGAGAACTTGTGCACCTCAAGCCAATTAGTCCTGCCATCACCTGGAGAACCAAGTCCGATTATTGTAGAGCAAAAACTCATGAGAAAGGGGAAAATTTCAATGCTCAGAGAAAGATCTTTGCTCAGTGTATGAGACTGTATATGAGTGTTGGGAAAGGTTTGCACAACCCCATGCTCAAGATAATGGAGCTATTGGAGCTATCATGTATGTTCACATATTGTTAGTAGGTATTGAAAACATATGCCACCCCTTCCTTGTGCAATAGAGGAACATGGGGAGCCATAGCTCAACCCATGCAATAGAGGAGATCAGGGAGCCTACAAAATAGTGTGTACAAGATCCAGTAGAGGAGGCTATTCCCTTTGCAAGGTAGTCACAAGGACCCCAAAATTACCCAAAAAATAACGTTATGGAGGTGGAACACTAGCATTATGAGATGAGCAGTACTTCATATGTCCTTGGTCATTCAATCATTGAAATTATAACAAGACTTTTCTAATTCATTAGTGCAGAAAGAAAAACATTGATTTAAGTTCAGCCACAAGCCTAGAATTGAAACATCCTTTCTCATACCTTGCTCAAGCAACAAAATAGGGACCGAAAAGTCCTACTTGATTAAAAGAGAGGGACCAAGGGTATACTATCCAATTGAATAGCAGCAAACACCAAACAATCAGTGGCCCACCTTTACCCCAATATCGATGCAAAGTTGAGACTTTTGACAAGAAAACTCCATCATAGATTTTCATTTCTTTGGGAGGAAAATATGAACCTGAGACAATTATCAACCTGCATATTACCTCATTCATGTCCATCTTTAGCAAACAGAAATGGTGCACATTCCAAAAACCAACATGATTTATATCAGCTTGTGATTTCGATAAAGAGATAAGGGATCTGGAACCTTGACCGGAGGAATGTCCATACTTATATCATTGGAAGAAATGCTTATCCTTACCATTGAAGGTTGAATATCTTCATTCCACAAAGTTATTTTTTTCTTCAGAGTTTGAATATCCACGGGATGGGTATAGATGTAAAAGTCACCCACGATTAGGATCCACTTGCAAACATCTTCAAGACATTGCGGGTCTCACCCCTAGAGCAGCAATTTTCCAATGCGCAACGCCAACGAGGTAAGGACTTCCTACCCACGAATACACACCACCATAGGGAGTGTAGTGGCTGAAACAATGTGTGGGTGCAAAGCAGGATGTTTGCAAAGTTAGGGAAGAGTTGGGACAGGATCATCATCTCCACCAATGCATTATGTAGACACATCTCAGAGCATAATTTCTTACAGATGCGAGTGCACGTTCCAGGAAAAAGAACAGTTCGTACATAAACGTGTTACAACATTACTGTTTGCTACCATTCCCTTTGAAAAATTATTTTGCATCATCATTGATTTTGATTGTCTATCAATTCCTTTAGATAATCAGTTGATTAAAGATTCATAGTTTCCATAATGCTTTCTTGATAAACAGCACATTGTCTGATGTTACCGACATGGACTCTTGCAAGAAATCAACTCTAAGCTAACCGAGAGTCACTCCGAACCTAAATAGAGATGGTTTTGCCATGTATGCAAGCCCCAGGTGGTTGATCATACTCCCTTTGGGAGCAACAGACTGCATTAAGAGCCATCGGGTGCACCTCCATTCGTCGAGGGGTATAGCCAACTTCGATAGCGAACAAGAACTAGAGCGGTATTGATAGAAGTGCATTACCACGATGGCAGAGAAAGGGAGACCTCGACACTCCGCATCATAGAATGAAGGGGCACGAGGGGCTCCTCAGCTTGATCCCTCCATGGTCATAGCACAGATCTGTCGGGGGCAAGGGTAGAGACATCAATGCAAGCCTGCTTCCTCCCCATTCATAGTGCACACAGGGGGAGGTCATGAACGAGCTTGACCTTCAAAGTGAGGGCAAGACCGAAATGAAACCAACAATGTGGCAATCTACCCCACCATGAAGAGAGAGAAAGTGGGAGAGAGAATTACTCTCCCCACCTAACACACATGGCCTGATAGTTTCATTGATGGCCAAAGAGAGTGAAGGAAGAGGGACTTAACTCCTCCCCTGTGTACCTGTTCTGAGATCAATCAAGATCCTTGGGCAATGAGCATGGTATAGAATGGAGAGAGAGAGAGAGAGAGAGAGAGAGAGAGAGAGAGAGAGAGAGAGAGTCTAGCTAGGTCTTAAAGCTTCTTTTGTTGTAGAGTAATATGAATCCTAAGATAATGTTTCTTATTCAAATTCTTTTGTTTTTCTTGAAAATGAGAAGGAAGAGGGACAAGGAAGATAAAATACTACCCATCTTCCAACTTGAGGCATTCACACAATACTAGAAATGTTAGTGGCAGGGAAGTGATGCCACAATGAATGTGTGGGAGTGTGTATGTGTGAGAAGGAGAGAGAGAAGAGGGAGTTAGGAGGTGTTTTTTGTGCAACAAACAAAATGAACTAAAAACTACACTACAAAAACAAGAAAATGGGGAGCTAATGGTCCGAAGGAAGGGGGTAAATGCCATGCAAGAACTCAATCCTATGCAAATGAATAGAAAGATTGCAACACAATAATTTACCACACATTCTTAAGCTCTCCAAGTGCTGAAAGGCCGATCTCCCCGACAATTTTTATAGTTGTTCACTAGCTTTGGCCCTGTGTAGACTTAGTGTTTAGCCTAGTTAAAAAATAGTTCCTATGCCTATTTGGAGGCTCAAATGAACTCAAAAAAATACAAAATTTGATACATAGGTACCTATAGTATTCTTCAAGCTTGAGGAATCCTTTACTTGAAGAAAATAGAGTTGGGTTATCAAAAACATACTTTACAATGATGTGTAGTGATTAAAATCCCTCTTCCCGGATCTTCATTGGTTACCTTGTCTGATCATTCTTTCTTGGCCTTTGCTCTGTCCTCACTCTCATTGTCTAGTCTATATCATGCTCCCTTGCCTCGTCACAATGCATGGACCTCCTTGGCTACTATCCACCCCCCCCCCCCCCCTCACATTTTTCATCCCTAACAAACCTTTGTTGTGTGGGGTGTGCAATGTGCTATTCGACGACATCCGTTGGCAAATGATGTTCCTGGATTTGGAGGCCTCTTACCAGATCCATCATTAAAACACCCCGATTGATTGGACCTATTATGTCCAAATGTGGAATATGTAGTTGTTCTACGTAAGTCTTTCTCTACGACAAATAAGTGCAATGAGTGTGTGGGCCTGGGAATGAATATCTTTGAGTGGTATTCCGAGAACCCTATAGGGAACATCTCCTCAGAAGTCTGCTTATAGAAAGCACGTAAGTATTTGATGCCGGAGTGCCAAGAAAATATTTTGTTGATGGAGGGGGTTTTGCTCATTTCATATACCAAGTCAAAGTTACCTTCATTGAAGCCAAGACCTGAAATGTACGAGCCCTTAATGTTCTTGAAGATTTTGAATACCACCATCATTAACTCAAAAATCTTTGTACACATTTTAACAACAATGTCAAGTACATTTTGAAGCGAGAGGACTAGTGGTGAATGATTGAGATCATGTAGGCCATAGTGAGTGGTCCTCTGGGTGGAGCTAAATAAGGATAGTTGATCCAATCGAAGAAGCCTTTAGTTGTGTTCACCTTGACTATGAATTCGGGCCATGACCTTTGGCATAGTACATGAAAATAGCATGCATTATATTTAATATATACAGGTGCATTGGACCATGTTTGCATCATTTTTGGATAGGTTGAGAGTAATCATGCGTGCCAATTAGGTTGAAATATGGTACCTTTTCTAGCAAACTAGGGAAGATCTTTGAGCTCGAATTGAGTTGCAAAAGTTAGTTAGTTTCCCATCACTCTTTTTTTTGCTACATTGTAGTATGCAAGAAGTAAAAAATAGGCATATATTGCAATTCTCATGTGGTGATGAGCCTTTGATGAGAGAGGTTCTAAAAATAGGCAGAGGCTTGGGTACTCTCTCTTTAAGAATTGCCATTGATTGGATCTGAATAGCTACTCAGTCATCATGTGTTCAACCTGTTTGTTCAACCCTTTTCAACCATTCCGGTGCTTCAATTTCAAATGTGTCTTGTCCCTCCTCTATAGTGTGTCCTCCTAGTACTAGCTTGTATGGGTCCTCAGAGGTTTCTTCCACAGGGATTCCAACAACCTCTTTAGGTTCGGGTTCCACTATCGGTGAAGGTGGTCTTTCATATTGTAGGGGTGCCTAAATTTCATCTACTTGCTTCTAGAGATTCTCCAATTCTTGTGTGTTTTGTGGGAGAGGAATGGCCTCTGGCACTTATATGCTGGGTTGTGCTAGCTTCTTCATGAGATTGTCACATTCCTCTTCCATCTTGGCATATGACTCCAAAAAATTAGCATGCTCTTTGAGTAGAATTTGGATGCTATTTGAAGTGATAGCTTGAAACCGGGTTGGACTGATGGTTGCTTAGGAGTTCCTTCCATGACAGCCTATAGATTGTCTTAATTTGTTGTTGAAGTCTCTTGTTCTCTTCCATTGCTGTTGACATTTGTCTTTGTAGAAGGCCTAAGCTCCTTTGTAGTTTGACATTCCTTGCATTTTGTTCATAGAACATCTCTTCCAATTTTTAGATTGCTTCTGTATCCACTCCTTGTACCTTTGTATTTAGTTCATCATGTGTTTGTTGGAGTGTAAGGTACTTGGCTTGTAGTAGATGGTTATCTTCTTCTACTGCTGTCACTCTAATCTATAATTGTTGAGACTCGCTCACTAAGCTCACATTTCTTTCTTCTAATTGTTGATAGTCGTGTTGGAGCTATGATACACATTGAATCATTGTATTGAATGTATTATGTACAAAAGTAGATGCCGAAATGATAGAGGTGAATGTAGGGGGAATGGGAGGGGGTATGAGAGTTGTGAATGCTATGCTTGATAGTGGTGAGATGGTATGGGAGTTGTGAATGCTATGTTGGTGGAGGGGGGATAGGGGACTGTGGAAGCGTGGGGGGAGGTGGTGGTGCTATGGGTAGTGATATGCCAATAGGATCAGATAGTGTCCTGCGTGTCGATGCTACCATGAAAGTAGGAATGGTAGGTGCAATGCATGTGGTGTCAGCGAAAAGTGATGCTACAAAAGGGTTCTAACCCATAGAGAATGATGCAAAAGTTGAGGAGTATGGTAGGTGGGTTTCCTGGTTTCCACGGTGGAAGTGGATTTAGTGGTGGCATTTAGATCAGTTGTGATAAGAGGCAATGGAGGTTGTTGAGGTGAAATTAGAGTTGTTTGAACAAATGTTTCCATTGTCAAATCGAAAGTCACAATAGAAGTAGCCGCATGCACGATAGTGGCTTCGTGTTTAGATATGAGAATTTTTATGTTTTTGCTAGTTTGTTCTCTATGTTGAGATATCAAGCTCAATATGTGATGATCCAAGATAACACGTATCACTTTTTCATTTCTCTGACATGTACAATGGTCATGCCGGTATATGTCAGGGACACTTCATTGAGCTTTATTAGATATATCTACCGAGAGTGATGGCACATTTGTTTCTTGCCATCTCACTCATTTGTGGACATTAGATTTTTCCTTATGTACTACTCTTTATATATTGCACTTGTTGTATTCTTGTTTTCAGGTCATTCTTGTATGTTCCTTTTATGTAATAGAAGAAGAAGAAGAAGAAGAAGAAGGAGGAGAAGAAGGAGAAGAAGGAGAAGAAGAAGAAGAAGAAGAAGGAGAAGAAGGAGAAGAAGGAGAAGAAGAAGAAGAAGAAGAAGAAGAAGAAGAAGAAGAAGAAGAAGAAGAAGAAGAAGAAGAAGAAGAAGAAGAAGAAGAAGAAGAAGAAGAAGAAGAAGAAGAAGAAGAAGAAGAAGAAGAAGAAGAAGAAGAAGATTATTCCTCCTTGCCTCAATCTGTGTGTGCTTCTCCTTGATTCTGAGATTGAGTGTGTGAGCTCTCTTCCTTATCTCCTTCCTTGTGACATGGTATCAGAGTTAGTGTGGCTGTAGAGAGCTCATGGAGAAGGCCGACTATGAAGAGTACGTGAGAAGGCATGGAGAACGCACGATTCACAAACGACCTCAGATTGCTACAAAAATTGGCATGAAGGTAGAAGACCTCGAAATATTTTTGAAATTGATCCCTTTAGGGTCACTCGTTTTTTTCAAATCAAAGTTTCAAAGCCATCTCAACCTCCATTTTGAGCTTGCAAGGTGGGCCCCATAGAAAAAACTAGGTCAGTTTGTAAATCTATAACTTGTATCATGTTTGGCAATACTCATATATTCCATATCTAGAATTTCAAGCAATTCTGTGTACTGTTGATACACAAAAACTATGCTTTTCTGAGATCGAAATGTCACATCATAGTGCGACAATGTTCAAGAAGAAGTGCTACTTGTAGTGTTTTTCAATGTTGTGAATAGCTGCAGAAATGGAAAATACAGATGGAATGTGTTAGTTTATGAGCGATAACCTGGACAAGAACAACTTCCATGCTTGGAGATTTAGGATGATGAATTTCTTGATGGGAAAAGGATATAGGAATTACATCGAAGGGGAGAACAAAAATGCTTCGCAGTTACCAGAGAGGAACTAGACTGCAGACGAGTTAAGAGCATATGAAGAATGGAATCAAGGAGCGAGAAAGGTAATGTATTGGCCATTTGTTAGCATACAAGATAGCATGATTGGGCACATACAGAGAATGCCAAGACTCCGAAAGAGGGTTGGAACAATTTGCTCACATTTTATGAGACGAATACAAAGGCACGGATATTGCAACTCAAGAAAAAGCTGTGTACACTAGAGAAAATGGGCATGTCGGTAAGTGACTACACTTTGAAACTTAAAAGCATATGTGAGTCACTTGCATCTATTGGCATGAATGTAGATGATGATAATAAGGTGGAAGTGTGCCTTCGTGGTTTAGGAGCTGCATATAAGCAATTTAGAACTTCTATACATACCACGAAAAATATTCTGAATTTTGCTGACTATGCTGATTATTAAAGAAAAGAATCTCGGTGAGGATTCAAACTCCCATGGAAAACCGAGTACTGAGTAGGTATACTACTCTGGAAGAGGAAGAGTAGAGGTAGAGGCTTCGAAAGTGGAAGAGGACACAATAACCAAGACCAAGGTCAACAACAGAATCATGCAGGAGGAAGAGGACAGTTTTGCGGCAGGGGGAGCCTTAAATCTCCAAAGAAATGATTCAAGTAATGACAGTAAAGGATGCTAGAATTGTGGTAAACCTGGACACCGTGAACATGATTGCAGGTTGAAGAATTCAAAATAACAAAAGGCATAAAAATAACTATGTATCCACAAGTGTAGATTATTTTGAGAAGCTATTCGTGGTTCAACATCACATGATGAATATGATGTATGCTAGTGTTTCAAAATTGAATGATAATGTCTAGTATGTTGATTTACATGCTTCAAATCACATGACCAATCATGTGGAATGGTTTAGTACTTTGTAGAAATTTCCAGTTTCTACATATGTTGAAACAAGTGATGACACATCACACCCTATCGAGCATACATGAAACATAGCACTATCTATGGAGGATGTAAAGGTAAAACATCTTGCTGATGTGTTGCATGTTCCAAATATAACATAGAATCTGGTTTTTGTTGGATAAATGGTTGACCATGGATTACAAGTCAGGTTCAATGCCGATGTGTTATATGTAGAAGAGTACAAACAAGATGGAAGAATGATTGCCAAAGGAAACAAAGTGGGTAGGATGTTCATCTTAAATGTGAAAATTCTTGAAATGTATGCAGCCATGTTTGCAAAAGGTGCAAGAGTTATTGTTGATATAGAGATCTGGCACAAATGAATTGGACATGCAAATCTACAAAGGCTAAAATGATGCAGTCAAAGGAGATTATCAATGGACTACCAAATTTCAAGGTTGCAAAAATGCAAAAAGTATTTGCAAGATTCAAATTTGGTAAATAGTCAAGAGCATCATTTCCGCATGACAAGCATATTAGTGAGAATGTGCTAGAATAGTACATATAGATGTTTGAGGTCATGCAAAGACCACATTCAATGGGTGGTTGCAGATTTTATGTTACTTTCATTGATGACCATACACGGAAAGTATGTGTATATTTCATGAAAGTGAAGAGTGACATGTTCACGCACTTCCAAAATTTTAAAGCTATAGTGAAAAACTAGACAGGGAAGTATATTTAGAAATTAAGATCTGATGGAGGAGGTGAATACATGTCAAATGAGTTCAACAACTTTCTTAGAAGTCATGGAATTCGACATCAGTTTTCATGCAGGTACACACCACAACAGAATGGCATTGCTGAACGAAAAAATTGACATATTGTAGAAATAGCAAAAGCCTTGATGACTGAGAAGAATATGCCTCATTGTTATTGGGTAGAAGCTGTGCATACTACTGTATATATCATGAACAAAACTCCGACTATTGTTGTACATCAAGTTACACCTGAAGAGAAGTTTACAGGTAAAAAGCCAAATTTATCACATATGAAAGTATTTGGCTGTATTGCATATGTACACGTTCTAGATGAGTTGAGGACAAAGCTTGATCTAAAAGCAAAAAAATGTATCTTCATTGGATACTCCCTTGAACAAAGGGATATAAATGTTATAACCCACTCACACGATAGGTGAAGGTGAGCAGAGATGTGGTATTTGATGAAATGTCAAGCTTCTATGCAGATGCCAAAGATGGGCTTAATCTTGAATCAAATGACAAAGAAAATGCTAAAAAATCGAGTGCAGAATCTCAAGTTTTGAGTGGACCAGATGCATCACCAAGCAATAGTTCCAACTCAAATCCATGGAGAGGAAGATTGCATGGAAATTTTAGTCCATAAAATTCCTCAAATACATCCAAGAAAGATAAACAAAAGCTTTTTGTTGGTAGTAAAACATGTGCAGGCTTTGAAGATGTTGACGGAGATTCAAGCGGTTCAGAAAAGAGTCTTGATGAGGAACTTGGATTGCCCTCTATGAAGACTCTAGTAGTAAGAAAGACACATGTAGATGATACAAGGAGAAGTGACCCATGACCAAGAAGATCTGGGAGGATGCATAATTCAGTGTAACAATTGACATATGATAGTTACATGGCTCATCATTGTGCCTACATGACAAAGGTAATACAAGGTGTTGAACCCTCTTGTTTTGAAGATGCAATTGGAAATGCAGATTGGTAAAAAGCTATGGATGAGCAGATGGCTACACTTTATGGAAATGATACATGGAAGCTAGTTCCATTGCCCCAAGGAAAGAAACCCATAGGCTGCAAGTGGATTTATAAGGTAAAGCACAATGCTGATGGTAGCATAAGCACGTACAACGCATGATTGGTAGAAAAAGGTATGCACAAACATATGGAATTTTGATTATGAGGAAACATTCAACCTTGTATCTAAAATGTCTACTGTCAAAACAGTTGTTGAATTAGCTACAACAAAAGGATGAGCTTTGCATCGGATGGATGTGAAGAATGCTTTCCTACATGGTGGGTTATAGGTAGAAGTATACATGGACCAAACAAAAGGATATGAAGATTCAAAGCATCTAGAATATGTTTGTAGGTTGCAAAAGGCTTTGTATGGGCTTAAGCAAGCTCCTCATGCATGGCATGCAAGGATTTCTGATTACTTAACCACCATTGGGTTTTCTATGTGTGATGCATATCACTCACTATATGCAAGGAAGGGTGATGATGGCCTCACTATTGTGGCTATTTATGTTGATGGCTTGATTGTAGGTGGTGATAATGAAGAAAGCATTAAAGAGGTAAAGCAAATTCTCATGCAAGAATTCGACATGAAAGATCTTGGTGTGCTATGCTATTTCTTGGGCATTGAATTTATACATACAGAAACATGTATATGGATGTCGCAAAGACAATATGCCTTGAATATGCTGCAAAAGTATGGTATGGCTGATTGTAAGCCAATTTCTATGCCATTAGATTATAATTTGAAGTTAGATACTACATTAGGTGAAACATTGGAAAATGCTACTATGTATAGGAAAATTATGGGAAGTTTGATATATCTCACAATTATGAGGCCTGATCTTAGCTACACGGCTGGACTTGAAAGTCAAGTTATGCAGGTTCCCAAGAAGCCACATTTAGATGCTCTGAGGTGCACTCTACGTTATGTGAGTGCTACTTTGGATTATGCATTGTTTTATGAAGCAGGTGTAGATTTGCAAGTTCATGGATCCTCCGATGCAAATTGGGCTGGTGGCATTCCAGATAGAAGATCTACTAGTGGCTTTCTATTCTCACTTGGGGATGCATCTATTACATGGAGCAGCAAGAAGCAACCCACTGTTGCTTTATTGAGTACAGAGGCTGAGTATAGAGGTGCTACAATGGCAGCATGTAAGGCATCATGGCTGGAGATGGCTACTTGTCGATTTACATGTGGAAGTGCAAAAGCCTATCACCATCTATTGTGATAATGTTAGCAACGTACAGTTAGCATGGAACCCTGTTTTTCATGCGAGAACAAAAAATATCGAGGTACATTATCACTTCATCAGAAAGAAGGTATTAGTAGGTGATATTGATCTTGTTTATGTGAGAACAGATGAGCATGTTGCTGATATTTTCACTACAACACTTGGAGTAGAAAAGCTAAAGAAGTTTAAAAAGATGCTTAGAGGACATGGTGTTGAGCTTGAGGGGGAGTATTGAGATATCAAGCTCAACATGTGATGATCCAGGATAACACGTATCACTTTTTCATTTCTCTAACATGTATAGTGGTCACGATGGTATATGTCAGGGGAACTTCATTGAGCTTTATTAGATTTATCTACCGAGAGTGATGGCACATTTGTTTCTTGTGAGCTCACTCATTAGCGGACATTAGATTTTTCCTTATGTACTTGTCTTTATATATTGCACTTGTTATATTCTTGTTTTTAGGTCATTCTTGTACATTCCTTTTATGTAAGAGAAGAAGAAGAAGAAGAAGAAGAAGAAGAAGAAGAAGAAGCAGAAGAAGAAGAAGAAGAAGAAGAAGAAGAAGAAGAAGAAGAAGAAGAAGAAGAAGAAGAAGAAGAAGATTATTCCTTGCCTCAATCTTTGTGTGTGCTTCTCCTTGGTTGTGAGATTGTGTGTGTGAGCTCTCTTCCTTATCTCCTTCCTCGTGACACTCTAGTCTCCACACACCTTTGACCATAGCGAGGTGCTGGATTTTATAGCATGGTGTAAACTGCTTTAATGACTCCCAATGATTCAATTAGGTCTTGGAGAGTTTGGATGAAGTGTGGGTTCACTCCTTCCTCATTGAAAATCTACTCAATTAATGCTCTACCTGTACTAAAGGATAGGCAATGTTTTTCTTGCACACTCATACTAGTGTCGTAAAGCTTTTATAATTGCACAATATAAGTAGGGGCTCTTGTAGCTTCCCCTTGCTATTCATCGAGTTGCTCTTCTTCATCCTCTTCATCGTCTTCTTCGTCTTCTTTAGTTGCTTCTTGTTGTCCTTCTTCTTCATGTGGCCTGAACCTTCTTTGCTTCCTTATGCATTTCCTTTTGATCTAGGACCACTTCTAGAGCTAACTCTTCCTTCTGCAGTATCGCCTACTGAACCTGATTTTGCAAATCATTGTCTAAAGTCTACTGCACCAACTTTTCTTTTAAATGCAATTTGCTGCACCAATTCTTCCTTCTTGAATTTATTTTGTTCAATGAACTCTAATAATTGACTCTCATACATAGAAGCAAAACCATCATGTACATGTTCATAAGGATATCTAATGACTCCCTCCATTTTGTCCTTAATGCCAGTGTTGCATACATCTATCATGTGCTGCTTCAAAATAGTCATATCCATTTTCCTCATTAGAACGACATCCATTTTGACTTCTTTGCTTTGCAACATCTGCTTCTCTAATACCTGCAATGGCTTGATCCTAGAATTTAACACTTCATTTTAAACCTGCAATGCTACATTTACCTCAGCTAAATTTTGTATTTCCTTATTTACCACTTGTTGCATTTTGTGCATCCATTCCTCAAACTCCTACAAGGACCTCTTCACTTTCACAATTTCAACTGCCTGCTCCTTTTGCACTTCAGAAATAACTTTTTCATGTTGATCTGACTTTCTCTGCAACTCTTTCTACAGATCCTACACCTGTGTTTGTTGCATTTGATATTCTTCAGAATTGAGTATTTCATTTAATAACTTCTCCTCTTTTAATAATGCATCTTATTTTACCATGAACTAATAGAATTCATCCAATTTTTGATGTGCCTCCTGCATCTCTTTATTGACCTCCAATGTTGACTAAGGCAACTCTCCAACAGGTAGCTTATCAAATGCTTTCTTTAAAATATGCTCCAACTTCCTCTTCTTGGAAAACTTGAAACTTTATGCTCTTCAAAATCATCCATTATATGAATGGGTGTTTCATGCAAATGTGTAACCTTTGAAGTCTCTGTCTTCAACTTCTTGACTGTAGATGCTATCTCTGTTGCTCCATATCCTACCTTTAACAATGTGCTATACGTATCATCCTGCTGTTCCTCAATGATAACACACTCTTGGTCCTTATGTTTGATAATCGGTGACAGGCTACTGTACTTGCACATTCGGTCGGATAACTTCACCCTTTTCCACTTTTGGTAGAAATTGGAATAACACAGCTAATCGACTATTTAACTATGTCTTTCTTTTGTCTGATAAAAAGATATCCCCATACATTTTGTCATAAAGCTAGTGTGCCTAGCTCACTTTTTCCCCCTTCTCAACCCAACACAATGGTGTGTAATTTTCTTTAGACATATAGACATACTTGAGAATAAATCACAATCTTTCCAGGTACCATTTTAACTGCTCTCTCCTAGCATAAGATGCATTCTTTACCATGTAGTATTGGCGTCCTCCCTCATGAGGGCCAAACTCTTTTCATAAACCTTCTTAGTGCCACTTGGGTACTACCGGATCATTAAAAATAGGTAACTGGAATACTTTAGCAAGTAATCAAGAAAGAATCTTTCCTGCGATGATAGTTGACCCTTTGTTTTCCTTATTATCTCAATCTGGCTTTTGGTGTAGTAATTGAGCTTCCAATTCTCCCAGGGAAATGACGCAAAGGCCAACAATGATATTCTTTGCAACCATATAGAATTGAGCGGAGCACTGACATCGATTTCCATTGTAAACTCACTATATGGATCCATTAGGACTACGTTATCTTACTAGCCGAGTTGGGTGTTTGCATTTCCTCATCCTCCTCCTGCAAAAGGCTATCAGTGTCTTCAGACGACGACTCTTCCTTGCGCACCATGGTATCCTTTCTTCTCATTCACCCTCTGATATCTGCAATGTCAGTAAATTGGAATACTGAGGCTAGGCTAGCCATCTTACTTTTTGGCATGAAAACATGCACTTCAGATATACTAAGTGATGCCAAACATACTGGTGCGATAGCAAGTGTCTGTGCAATGTGAATATTAACGTACTTTACTTGACCCCTCCATGATGTAAAGAGTCGAAAGGAAAATCTACGTAATAGTTTAAACTTAGCCCACTCCTTGAGGCTATTATTTAAAATGCTTATCCGCCCTTCTTTTTTTGCTGAAAGAATTCTGAGTGTGTTAAATCTGATCAAACATACTCCGATGCACCAACATCTACATATTGTTCTAGAGCGAACCAGAAATCGGATTACATAACATCTGACCGTATGAAATTTGACAAAGCAAAATCTGGCGGATGAGACATTGAGCCTTAGATTAGCACATGAAAACCATTGTACTCTCAAGAAAGCACTTAACGTAATCTTGGACCAACATCTCTGAAGAAAACATGCCACCACGGAAGAAAATGCAGATAAATAGGCCTTCTTACTTTTGTGATCACTAATGTTGTTGATCTGATTATCAAATTTAAGCATCACCTAAACCAAATTAGCTGACAACCAATCCATATCTGGATGTTTCCCTTGAAATTTCTTTAGAAAAAATCCGTTAAAAGGTTTTTCCATTCTTGTACCAAATACATCTTCTACCAAAAAAGTCCCTTGTCCTAAATCCTACACAATCTGATATGGACCTTTATATCTCAAAGTGAGCTTTTGTGGATGTGGTCCTAACTTAGAATTATACATCATGACCCAATCTCCAACCTAAAATATCTTAAATTTGACATTCATGTTAACCCAAGCTTGTCTCCTTCTTTGGATCACCTCCGTTATATATGCACTAACTAAGCGGTCCTCCTCCAATTGTAGAAGATACTTACTCCTATGCTTGACCGATAACTCTGGAGACATCTTTTCTACTGTTACATGCAAACTTGGAACCACAAACTCCATTGGAACCACTGCTTCTAAGCCATGCACCAATCTGAATGATGTCATTCGAGTGGTTACCTTAAAAGCTGTTTGGAATGACCACAATACTAAATCTAGCAATAAATCCCAATTTTTCTAATTGTCACGAACTAATTTTTTAAGAATCATTAGTAAAGTTTTATTGGTGCTTTTCGCTTGACCATTTGCATGTGGATGATAAGCTGTAGAATTTTTGTATAATCAAATGTCTTCTTGTCAATTCAGAAATTACTTTTTTGAGAAAATGAGCTCCTCTATCACTCACCAATTCTATCGGACAATCAAATCTGGTCATAATGTTGTGGTAGGGAAACTTTGCTACACTAGCTGCCGTGTTATATTTAAGTGCTAATACTTCCACCCACTTTGTGCAATCGTCAGTTGCACCTAGAATATACCTATTTCCATACTAAGTAATTGGCTTAATGGGACCAAAAAAATCCATCCCCCATTTTTGACATGGATCTAATGGCAAAACTCGATGATCCGACATTCTATCCGAATTACTTGGTTCACCCGTTTTCTGACAAATGACACACCTTTTGGAAAATTCATTAGCATCCTTTAATACTGTAGGCCGCCATAACTCATCCTATAGAATCTTTTTGCCTATAATATCCCCTGATAGATGTCCTCCTGCTGCTGCTGAATGTGCTTTGTGCAAAACAACTGGTTGCTAAAAATCTGGCACACATCTTCTAATTACCTGATCCACCCCTCTTTTATATAATGCACTTGTTGTCACCAAATATGGCCTACTTTTCAAAGCAAACTTCTTTCCCTGATCAGGTGTAAATTGTTGAGGCAAGACTCCACCTGTTAGGAATGCTAACAACTGGTCATACCAAGAATCAGAGTCAACAATTTGAGCATTAAATAATTTTGCATCTGGAAACTCATCCTTCACTTGCACTGGTGCTTCTTCTGACTCTAGCCTACTAAAATAATCAGCCATGGCATGCTCTTTACCTGGAGTATGAACACTCACAAAATCAAATTCCTATAATAAAAGCATCCATCTTTCCAATCTTCCTATCAATAGAGGCTTCTTGATAAGATATACCAAAGCCTGATGGTCTACATGAAAAACCACTTTATTACCCAAAAAATAAAGCTTGAATTTATTTAGAGTGTATACCATTGCCAACACCTCACGTTCAGTAACCGGATAATTCCTTTCTATTGAACACAACACTCTACTAGCATAATAAATTGGTCTATATCATCCTTTTTCTTTTTGTTGCATCAACACAATTTTCCAACAATTCCTCCTCTTTTGATAGTGATCCTTCCACATCTACTTCCAATAATGGAACCACAATTAGATTTTCCTTGGAAAATTCTTCCTCTTCATCATCGTCTATCTCCTTTGCTAGACTAATTAATGGTTAGGGCCATCAGAGGTTTTTCTCTTACGGACATATTCCTTCTTCCTTTCATTGGTATTGTGAACTGCTTTTTACCCTTTGTGATAACAACCATGTTTAAATCCCAATCTTGCTTTACCTTGGCCAACCTAAACCATGGTCTCCCTAACAACATCTCATACAGATAGGTAGATTCAGACATTCGAATTACCACAAAATTGACTATAAATCACATCCCTGCAATTACTATCTGCTGCTGCTTCAGAATACCCAAGGGTTGAACTCGTGTCTCATTTGCCATCTTAACTTGAAAAGGTGCTGGAGCTAGAGCCCTATTCCCCATTTTCTTAAATATGTGTTCATGTAATATATTCATTATTGAGCCACCATCCAACAAAACTTCATCTAATCTTCTTTTCTTATACTATGCTTGAATTACTGGGACTACAAATTCCACATAAGCTAGATCAATACTATTGGTTGATGTTGAAAGTATCTGTGTAGCTGCTGGTCCTGATTGTTTCCCAACCAGCCTTTTCAACAATTTTCTCTAAAAGCTGGTACTAAGGATAACAACTGATCCAAAGATAACTGTAAAGGAGAGTTAATAATTACCTCAAATGAGTCATTGTCCAACTCTTGGTGAGTCTTCATCCCATCATCTTTCTTTGGTTTATGAATGGGCATTAAGTCTCCATCATCTTGCAATAAAATCTGACTTTTATCCTGCTTTTGTTGATCCCGCTGGATCCATTTCTGTACTTGGTCCCGAATCGGCCTTTGCTCATGCCAATCAATACGACCTTTATTTCTTGATCTTGTGACTGCCAAAACTTCCACATCCTTTATCATGGCACATTATCTACAATCACCATTTCATTGATCCTCATGATCCTTTTTTGAGGTTCCTGATATACTCGCACTTGAATCATTGTGAAATTCTTGATTTGATAAATCAATTACAATAACATTTGCCTGAGAAGCTTGTTGAGTCTGTTGTTGTTGTTGCCCTTGCTGGTTATTCCGATTGTATCGAATAATTGGTATACCTCTTTCCTCTCTATGCTTAAACCATAAAGGAAAATTGGGACCATTCCAATGATCTTGTGTAGAGCAATACCCACATGGCATCACTCTAGTTGGTCGTCCCTATTGATTTCCTTGTTGATGGCCTTGGTGATTTCCTTGCTAATTTACCTGATCTCTCCATGAAGGTCTCCCTTATTGCTACCTTTGAAAACCACCACATCCTTGAATCACAATGGCCTAATTTGCTACAACTTCATCATTACCTCTATTATCTTGTCTTGAATTTTGCCCTCTATACTTTGGATTATACCAACATTGGCTTGTGATATGACCTTCTTTATCACAAATCTCACAAAAACTTTTTTCCTTAGGAGCAATTATTGATACCTTTCTGTGATTCCAATTCTAAATTGGATTCACCATCAGAACTGGAATCACTATACTTCTTCTTTGATCTACCAAATCTCTTTTCTACTCTAAGAGGTGCGACTATCAACACATCAAAACCATTGGCTATATCAATAATAGCCACATCATGCCTAATGCTGCTTCTTGATCCTTTGAGAAAATAACCTGCTAACTCAGTAGGTCTCTCATTACCTTGTAATCTTTCCATTAAAATTCTAAATTTCTGAGCATAATCTTCCACCAACATATCCTTTTTTCTTATTGCTCTGAGTTTTCTCAAAACATTAGAGGAAGTATTTTCTTTTCTAAATCTCTATAATAATGCTATTTTTAATGCATTATATGTAGCAAAATGAGCAATACCGTATTGTGTAAACTAGCTCATCGCTCTTCCTTCTAATGTGGCTCCAAATTTTTGTAATTTGAATCAATCATCATACATTGATGGATATCCATTTGTTGTCCACGTTATTTGAAATTGAGCAACGTGGAAGTTTGCATCTTTCTTTGATCCTCCTCTAAAGTGTGCTGCTTTTAGTTTAGGATTAGGAGGTGGTTGTGCCATGGGCAATGGCTAAGGTGTATGCCTAGTTCTTAACCTAGTCATCCCTCTAAGTGGGTTGAATTGGAGTCGTCTTCTAACACTTGCAGCTGCTTCTTTCAGGACTTTCAGGATCAACACTCCTAGTATTCTGCCCACCAGCCTTGCTTTTGCTACACCTATTCCTCCTTCCTCCTCTTCAACTTCAAAATTGGAATCTTCTTGTGCTTCGTACCAGCTGTATGGTTCAAAAAATGAATCCATGTTACCCGCTTGTGCTTGCGAGCATGTGTAATATACTTTACCAACTCTTTGCCTTCTTTTCAATATGCATTTCTTGCTTCTTGAGCAAGTGCAATAGGATTGATAAATGTGTTGTGGTTCAGCAACACATAACTACTAACTTCATCACAAACTCTTAGGAAATTAGCCTCAACATTAATCCTTACCCACACAAAAGAGAATACTCACAAACAATACTTTAGATTCACCATTTTCCTATTGTGTCAACACAATATAAGACTCAGTTTGCTCAGACAGACATAAATTCAATAAGAACAGAACAAGTTAGGCAAAATAATTCATTATTATTCTTTGAATACTAGAAATAACAAGGTAGATGAGATCACATTCTCCAAAATGGCAGTACTAGAACATCGCTAAATGGATTCAGTTTGCGTAATACAATTTATGATGCTTTTTCCTTCTTGTTCTCATTAGACATGCATGTCTCTTTGAGTTACCATGCCCGCTCAAACAAGAATACAACAAACTATATTCCCACGACATCAACATAAGCAGATTATAACTATCTATTAAAACTTGGAGTCACCAAAATTCGGAGACAATAACATTCCAACTGAGTAATATCCGATTCAGCAAACACTTAGAAATCTCATTAACTACTTGTCTTTAGAATTCTCTACGCTCAACATACAACCATGGAGGTAAATCATAAGCTAAGTGCTCATGAAGGTGAGCTAATTGAAGATGTCACTAGTTACCAAAGTCTTATATGAAGCTTGAACTATGCGACTCTAAATAGAGTTGATATATGCTATGGAGTTAATGTGCTAAGTCAATTTATGCACACACACCAAGGAAGCCTTACATGGAAGAAACTAAAAGAATCTTGAAGTATTTGAAGGACACATTTAATGAAGGGTTATACTACCCTTATACATCTCATTTAGATGTCAAATTATTTTCTGATGTAGATTGGGCAGGTTTCAAAGATGATAGGAGAAACACATCAGACTATCTCACATATGCATGTACCAAACTAATTTCTTGTTCATCAAAGAAGCAACCTACGATTGATCTCTCTTCCACTGAAGCTAAATACAAAGGACTTGCAAATGCAACTCAAGAAGCTATGTGGATCAGGACCCTATACACAGATTTAGGGTTAAATACTTCTACTCCACACATATTTGGAGACAGCACTAGTTCACTACATCTTACTGCTAACCATATCTATCATGCTAGGAACAAACACATTGAAGTTCACTACCATTATGTGAAGTTTTGACCCATCTTCTCATGAGGAGTGTATGTTTGTAGTAGACTAAAATGTTTGGTACTTTGATAGTGGGGCAACCAAACATATTACCTTGCAATGTAGTTTCTTCACTTCACTCGAGCCTGCCTCTACAGGGAATACTATCACATGCGCCAACAACTCCTCTTATCCTATTATGGGAGTTGATAAGATCATTTTGAATACTGTTGATGGTAGTTCTTTTACATTGTCGAATGCTTTATTTGTGCCAGGGATCAAGAAAAATTTGTAATCACTTTTAGCATTAGCCAAGATTGGCTTGGTTGTGAAATTTATTGATGACAGATGTACAATTCATGATTTGTCAAATGGTGATGTCATTATTACTTCTGGCATTTTAGGTGGTGGGCTGTATAAGATCATAGACTATGAAAAATATTTGAATGATTCAACATGTGCAACACATGATTCTCAGGCTTTGTCAGATGCAAAGCTTTGGCATGCATGCTTTGGTCATCTGAATTTTGCTTGTTTGCCATGCCTATAGAAATTTGAAATTGTGTCCTCTCTGCCCAAACTTGAGGTACCTGGTAAACATGTATGTGAATGCTGTATTTTGGAAAAAATGCAGCATTCCTCCTTCCCAAAAGATGGTTCAGTTTGCGCTTGTAGCTCAGTGATGAGTAGCACCTCCTTTAATGTCAATCCGGGAAGACGCGAGGATGGTATGAAGACCTCAAACAAGTGATGGCACAAGTGTGTGAGTGAGAAGCACACTAACATGCACACACATACACACACACGAGCACACACGACAAGAACAAAGAGAGAGACCATGGAGTTCTTTTAGATTACTCAAAAGTGCTCTTACAAGTTCAATTCTACAACAAGCTAACCTCAAAAATGAGCTCTCTAGCTCTTTTTATAGTTTTTGACTAGTTTTGGCCTTGTCAAGACATAGTGTCCGGCCTAGTTAAAAATTAGGTTCCAGGGCCTATTTGAGGGCTCAAACGAGGTCTAAAAATGATGAAAATTGGTAGGATGATACTTCTAATACTTCTCAAGCTCGTGGACTCCTCGGCTTGAGCAAAATGGAGTTACAAAAAGGTGAAATGGTAATTACAATGATTGTTTAGTGATGAGAATCACTGTTATAGAGATGTTGATTTGGAAAAAATTGAATGGCCTATTTGCCCGATCTTTGTTGACTGCTTTGTCTGCTTAGTCCTTCTCTTTGCTCCGAATCTTTCCGCTGACTTCCTTGTCTCGTCAGTCCTTGGGTGCCTTGACTGCTATCAACACCCCCCCCTCTCTCGCGTCTGTCATCCCTGATAGACCCTTGTTGTCGGGAGTACTGGATGTAATATTCCACAACATGAGTGGCAAGCTGATGTTCTTGGATGCATAGTCCTCTGGCCAAGTCTATCATCATGCGATCCCAATCAATTGGTCCTAGAATGTCCGGATGTGGCAGACATAATTGATCTGCATGTATGGCTTGTTCTAGTGTGAATAGATGTAGCAAATGTGTTGGTCTGGGAATAAAAATTTCCGAATGATATTCCCAGAACCCTGTAGAGAACATTTCTTCAAAGGTCTGCTTAAAGCATGCACGTAAATACTTTACTCGTGCGTGCCAGGCAAAGATTATATTGATCGAGGGAGTCTGGCTCATGTCGTAGACTAAATCCTTGTTACCTTGAGAGAATCCGGGGGCAGAGATGTATGGAGCCTGTACCTTTCGAAAGGTTTTGAAGACAATTTTCATGAGCTCGAATATTTTCATACACATTTTGGCAGCTATGTCGGGTACATTTTCTAGACGTGAAGACCAATGTCGAATTGTTCATATCATGTAGGCTACGATCGGGGTCCCTCGAGGTGGAGCAAAATATGGATAGTTGACCCATGCCAAGCATTCTTTATTGTTGCGTACCTTGATTGCAAATGCTTGCCATGATTTGCGATGGACCATTGGGCAATAGCATGGATTATACTTGATATATAGTGGCATGGTTGCCCAGGTGCTCATCATCTCAGGGTAATCAGTTAGTAACCGTGCACGCCAATTAGGTTGGAAGATCGAGCCAGTGCGTGCATCTTCCGATAAGTCCTCCGGCTCAAATTGAGTGGAAAATGTGGGCTCCTTCCCTATATGCCTTTTAATTTCTGCATTATAATCATGTAGCAAGACATAGTAAGGCATGTATTGTGGCTCGGAAGTTGTGATTAACCATTGGTGGGATAGGTGCTGAAAGTAAGAAGATTGAAGCACAGTTTCTTCCAAGTTTGTGAGGGATTGAATTTGCATGGCGACACGATCATCATGTGTTTGTCCCAATTTCTCAATCCTTTTGACCCAATATGGGACTCCAATTTCTAAAGTGTCGTGTCCTTCCTCTGTAACTCGACCGTCGGGTGTTGGCATCGGCTCGTATGGTTCTTCATAGCTATCATTGACGAGGATTTCCACTACTGTATCAGGTTCTGGTTCCTCAACTAGGGAGGTTGGCCTTTCATATGGTAAGAGACGTGCTTGGAGTTCTGCGAGCTGCTTCTGGAGGGTCTCTATTTCTTCTATAGAGTGTTGCAAGATTACTGGCTCTTGTTGAGCTGTGGGGGCACTGGCTATCTGCTTCTTTAGGTCAGCACATTCAGCCTCTAACTTTTCATATGACTCCAAAAAATTTGCATGCTCCTCGAGTAAGATGCGAATGTCTTCTGATGGGACCGCTCTATACTTGGTAGGGCTAATGGCTGCTGCTCCGATTCCTTCCATAGCTGCTTCAGAATTGTCTTGATTTTGTTGTTGAAGCCGCTTGTTCTCGTCTAATGCTGCTGCCATATGCTTCCTTAATAGCCCGAGATTGCGTCTGAGTGTAGCATTGGATATCATTTGTGCTTGGAGCACACTTTCTAGTTCCTTGACTGCTTTATCATCCACCGTCGATCTCTTTGATTCCAATTCGGTGTGAGCCTGCTGTAAAGTGGTATGTTCTGCTAGGAGCGTTTGGTAATCAACTTCGAGAGTGTTGACTCTAGCCTGTAGGCATTGAGATTCTGCTTGGAGGGCAGTAAGAAAATTTAACAGCACTAGTGGCTGCACCTGAGTCAATCAAGGCCCGTACAGTCCTTGCATTTTTTCCTTGTCCTATTTCTAAGGTTACAAAAGGACGTCCATCAACTATTCTATGGGGACTTACACTTGAGACTTCACACATAGCCATATGATATCCTGGGTCCGCATAGTCATCTGTCCTAGGCTGATCTCTACCCTACCTTCTCAACTTCATCCTTCGGATTCGCTCCAATGCTTCTGCCTGTGCTTCTTCCCGAAGTCTCTTTTCCTCTTCTTTACACTTCTTTGTAGTATTGAGTCGATTTAACATCTCCTGTGTGAGGGGTTCTTGATATAATTTGACTCTGCATCCACTGATGTAACTAGGGAGAACATGACCTTCCAGTGTAGCTAATTGAACTGCTCCACTTGTGAAGATCATATTCATAATCATGGGTCCATAGCCTCTCTTCTCTAATTTTCGTGCATGTTGCTTCATGGTGTAGACTAGGACTTATTTTTCACATGTGCATCAAAATATGCCTTTTGTCTTTTCTTAGCTACGTATATTCTTGTTGCAGCTCTCAGTCTTGTTTCTCCTAATAGCTCAAGGTCAAAGATTCTAGAGGAGAGCTCATGGCCTGTCCAATCATGCTCTTGTGCTACTTTCAATGTAGGTATCAAAAAGTCCAATGGTAGCACTCCATTTTGGCCAAATAACATCTAAAAGGGTGTGGCTTGGAGTACCGTTTTATAGGCAACTCAGTATGCCCAAACAACATGGTGTAGCTATTTGTCCCAATCAGAGCATTTATTATTCACTAATTTGGTGAGCACATTGCATAGAATCTTATTTGTGCTTTCGGCTTGCCCGTTAGCTTGTGGGTGATAGGGGGCAGACTTCTTGTGTATAACCAAGAATTCTTGGAGGAGGTTTTCAATAACTTCATTTAAGAAGTGAGTGCCTCTATTGCTAACTAGCTCTATAGGTAGCCCGTATCTAGTGAACACATTCTCAAATAGGAACTTAGCAATAATCAAAGCATCATTCTTGGTCATAGCTTTTACCTCTACCCACTTGGTTAGTCAATCTATGGCCACAATAATGTATTCAACATGGGAACCCTTAGCTTGGGGATTAATAGGAACTATGAAGTCTATTCGCCACTTAGAGAATGCTCGTCCACCCATCATAGGTTTCAAAGGCATCTCATCTTTATGTATAGGATACTGAGTTCACTGAAAGACATCACACCTCTTCACATAAGTATGTGCATCCATGTGAAGGGTTGGCCCACAAAGACCTGCAAATAGTATAGCCTTGATCACCGATCTGGTCCAAAATGTCCTCCTGCTGCACCCTGGTGAGAAGTTTCCAATATCTTGAGATATTCGCTCTCATGGACACATAATCTGAGGTAACCATCTTTGCCACGCTTGTATAAGTTATCACCAATGAGTGAGTAGTCTAGTGCTTCTTGTTCTAAACTTCTTTGCCTAGCCAATGTCATGTCTTGAGGGAATGTTTTAGTCCTCAGGAAGGCTACTAGTGGTTCACTCCAATCTGGTACTAGAGACACTTGATAAAGAGTGGCATGCTCCACAGGCGGTCTAATACGACAGACTGGGCATTCCTTGCATAACCTATGAACATCTGCTTCCATGGTTCGCCAATGCACTCAAAGTCTCCTTAGTGTCTGTAGGGTTCGTTGCCTTGGGTAATGTTGCTCTAGTGCACCTACATGTGCCAATTGCAACCATTTCGCGCACTCATCCTCTTCTACACAACAAGCTAAAATTCCTTGATGTGTGTGCTTGTACATACTCCCTGCCATGATATGGTACTTCTGAGCTTTTACTATCTCCCTATCCTATGTGTTTACTACTGGGTGGTTAGGCCCGTATGTCAATACTGACACTAATGGCTTAGCCCATTGAGGTACAACTTCCAAATTAAACAAGTAAGCATCAGGAAGGTCATCTGATACTCCTTGTGGGGCCTCTCTGGATGTGAGTCTTGAGGTGGTCCGCTCTCAAGTGAGTCTTACCTTTCCTCACCACAACCTCAAAGTCATATTCCATTAGCAAGAGAAACCATCTTACTAATCTACCTGTATTGCATGGCTTGTTCATGAGATATAACAATGCTTGATGGTCAGTAAAAAATTTAAACTTATTTGCAAGCAAATGGTGCCTAAACTTCTTAACTGCATATACCATGCCTAATCCTTCTCTTTCAGTAGTGGTATAATTCCGTTTAGCTGCATTTAGCTGTCTACTAGCATAGGCAATTGGAAGATCGATATTACCTTGACCAGTAGGTTGTGCTAACACACATCCAATAGCATAATTGGATGCATCTACGTGAACATGAAAGGGTTTATTCCAATCTGGTGTATTCAAGATTGGTGTTGAACATAATCGTCATTTAAGCTCATTGAAGGAGCTCTCACATTCATCAGTCCACTCCAAGTTAGTCAAAAGTCCGTACAAAGGCTTTGCGATGATTGCATACATATATGGTAGTCTTTGGTATTTTTTTAATGTCTTGTTTCATCATAAAGCTAGTGTGCCTCGGAATTGAACAAGAATTAAACGAAAGAAACATTTCTGGAAGAACACTATGAAGGTTTTAGCATTTCTATGCTTGTCAAATCTGGGAAGTAAATGTGTGATATTTCTATTCAATATAACTTTTGGAAGCATGTGTGATGGATAGTGGTAGGATGATGTAACTAAAAAATGAGGTAGCATGAGGTAATAGATGGAGCATGTGCTTTCAGATTCACATTTTTTAGCTTGAAAGATAAGCCCATGCTTTATGTTTAATCATAAACTACTTATGCCCCAATGGATGCAGGCATCTTTAAGTGAAAAAAAAGATTATTATACAAGTTTAATCCATGTAGTCTCTGAAAAAAAACTTGGCTCAGGAAGGTCAGCAGGTATTAGTTGAATGTCGTGAGGTGCGATCACGAATGCTGCTCCTACTCCTTTGAAGAGCTTGTGTGCAGACGACAGGGGGGAACGTCATGGCTATCGACATGCTCAAATATCCGGCTGCAGTTGAACCTCCATCATCATCTCTTGCTTTCGTAGTCTACAGACACATTCAATCAGCATCTGTCACGCGACCGCGATAGACACACAACAATAACAGTGTTACAGCAAGGAGCGCCTGTCGTGCGACCACGAGGTGTCAACTCGTATGTCGCAGAGCATCCAAATCCGTCTGTCGTGATTCAAATCAGTCTATCGCGCGAAGTACTTGATAACCGTTTATCGTGCTTCAAATCCGGCGTCGAAACGGTCTATCGTGTGTTCCAAATCCGTCTGTCGCGGGAGCCTCAAACCTCTTTATCGCACGTGATGCAAATCAGTCTTTCGCGCGAAGAAGTTGAAAACCGTTTATCGTGCTTCAAATCTGGGGTCGAAACCGTCTATCGTGTGTGTTGCAAACCCGGCTATCGCAGACGTAATTCACTTTCAAACCATCTTCTTGCTTTTCTCTTTTCACCAAAAACCCAGGATCCACGGTTGAATTCCAACTTTTGCGTAACTGACCCTTCGGTCTCTTCATGGGCCTGTTGGTGTTTTCTTTTTCAAGGGGTTTTAAAGGAGAAGCCTTTTATTTCAAAATGGAGCACGGCCTATCTGACTATGCTTTGATGGAAAATTCATTCGGAGATTGGTTCTGGTTTGTAATGTCTTCAAAGTCGAATGAGTTGACTTGTCTTCTTGAATTGATGACCTTTGCTTTTGGAGTTATTGCCTACTAATTATGCAATCGGCTCCCGCAATAGCTCAAATTACTCATAACCAAGAAGTACATGCAAATTTGGGAAAAAGAGAAAAGGAAATTATGGAACATTAAAGGAGTGGAACAGGAGCCCTCTTAACTCTTTTGTCATGGATTTGGCGACCCCCTCATTTGTGAGAAGTAACCTGGCCCCTCCTCCAAGGGAGATCGGTAACCTGGCCTCTCTGTTGGAGGGGGGATCTTGTGCCGCCCTTGGGGCCTCCGAGAGTGTTGAACCCCCCTTGGTCTCCCTCAGTAGATCCACAATTCTGTCAACTCAAGAGGAGCTCAAGAAACTTTGCATCGTCGGCCAAATGTTTGGCCCTAGGCCCCCGCTCGAAACCATGCGACAGTGGCTTCGCAACGAGTGGTTCCCCCGTGGGCTAATTGTTTGTAAATGTCAGTTCTTATCGGCAAGCCACATGTTGCTAGTCTTTGAAAATGAAGATATGGCATTTCGAGCCCTTAGTGTCGGAACCTGGCAACTCGGCCAGGCAACCCTGTGCCTATTCAGATGGTCCCCTGATTTTACTCCCGAAAAATCAAAATCGCTTCGGTACCCTCTCTGGGTTGAGCTCCCTAACCTGCCATACTTCTTGTACAACTTCATGCAGGACATTGTTTCTCCTATCGGCAAGCCGTTGGCCTCATGCGAGGACATTGGTGGTCTCATTTATGAAGGTGCAAGACACTCGTTCAATGCTCGGTGGCACCCTCAAATCTGTGTCGAGGCTGACCTCAGCATGCCGCTTCCATCGAAGATCAAAGTGGACTTGCGCGAAGGGGATGTATGGGAGCAAGACATCAACTACAAAAACCTTCCCAACACGTGCTTTCGTTGTGGCCAACAAGGTCACAGGATTAAAGATTGCCCTTTGACACAAAAAAGCAAGCGAAATCAAGAAGCCCCCAGAAACGCTCAAGACAACAAAGGGGCATTGACTCACTCGACAAAGGAAGAGGAGATCAAGGGCCCTCTTAATCCAGAAGCTGATGCAGACGGGTTCATCGAAGTCAGAAGAAGAAGGAAAAGAAGCCCTAGGGTGACTTCTAAGCAAAACAACATGTCAGTTACCTCCTCCAGCAACTTGTATTGCAATGTGGAAAAGGAGATCAATGAGTTTGACTACCTAGGTGGGAACCAACTTGAGGTGGACACCAACGACAAAGCCCTAGAGATCCCTGACAATAAAGAAACCTCCCAGGAGGGCTACACTACAAGCAAAGAAGACGGCTTTACTACTAATAACGAAGATAACATGGATAGTGAAAGTTCCATCATCGGATCGACTATTCCAGAAACGGTGTCGAAAACGGTGCCTAGTTCTTCCCAGAAGGAGGCATCCCGCAAAGGAAAACAACCTATGGAGTTACCCTGGAAAAGCCCCCACAAGAACCTATTGCTAATTCGGGATCCGATCCCAGCGAAAAAGAAAGATGAATCCAAGAAAAGAAAGGACAAAGCTCCCTCCCGCAAAGAGGGCTCACTACGACAATGATAATCATCTCGTTAAATGCTAGAGGGCTAACCGACCCTTCAAGAGCGACCATCATTGGTCAATGGCTTCGCGACATTAGCCTAAACCCAGATTTTATATGTATTCAAGAGATTAAAATTGACGGAGAAGACCTCCAGAAACGGCTTAGACATGTCTCCTCGACCTATGTTTGGATTTCAACGGCACACCAGCGGGGGTCTGGTGGAACGGTAATCAGTATTAGTCAATTCTGGTTTGAAAAGCTTGAGAACTCCATTGAAGATGAATGCCATCGATGGATTGCTGTTTCTTTTGGTTCTTCTTTTTGTTTTACTTTAGTTTCTTTGTATGCCCCTAATGGGGAGTTAGAGAGACTGAACACTTGGGCCTCCTTCGACTCGCTCCCCCACAACGTGCTTATTTGTGGTGACTTCAACATGGTGGAGGACCCTATGGACAGATGGATGGGCAAGGGCAGGGTCATCGATAGTCGGGAGAAAGAAACATGGGACAAAACCAAACTACACTTGGATTTGGTCGAATTCAAAGATTCGAATGGTTTTTCTTGGTCAAATCTCCAAGCGGGCGGGGACCTGAGAAAAGCTAGACTTGATAGATGCTACATTTCTCAGAGTTTTACTCATCAGTGGGGCCACCCTTCCCTCTCGCAACGCACCGACCTCACCATCTCTGATCACTACCCGATCGTTATCTCTTTCCAACCTTCCACCAAGATCCTTAAGGCTCCTTGGTTCCATGCCAGTGCGCCCTCCTTCTCTCTCCCCTCCATCCACCAAGAAATTGCTGATGTGTGGAAGGAGGTGTTCGCCTCTGGCTTGTCCCCAGCCAAGTGCTGGAGAAGTGCAGTCGATAAGTCAGGAGAGATCATGATTAGATCCAGGAAGATGATTGAGACTGCGTGGCGGGCTCATAGAGAAGCTCTATATCATAAACTCTAGAGGCTCGAGGAGGAAGTGAACAAAGGAAAATCTCAAGCCCAGAAAGGTCTTCGAAAAATCAGAGCGCTGTTGAGATACGAGGAAGAAACTTTTTACTCTAGCGTTGGCTAGAGGTTTTTTCCCTATGTTACCACATACACGATTCACTCATATCTGGTGGTACTTTGTACTTTGGGATGTTATTCTGGTCTTACTTTAGTTTTGATCATCATCAATAGAGAGGTCTATTTTAGCCATCTATCTTCTCCATGTGTCTTGCTACATTTGTGCTCCTTGTATGTCTTTTGCACTTCTACACACACCCAACAGTGGTATGAGAGCAGGATCAACTTGTTCTCAAGTTTTGGTTTTTTGCATCTTGGCATGCACACTTTTAACAGTGCGAATCAACTTTGGAGCATAGAACAATGATTTTCAACAACCAAGAAACATTTCCACCAATTGCATTGAGGTTTTAACCCAATTTGAAAGCCATTCATGTAGTCAGAATTGCCATTAGAGTGATTTCTTGTGAGTTGAAATTTCAAAACTCATTTCACCTTTCATTGAAGTAAAAAGCTTGTCACATTATTCTTCTTTAGTGAAATGGGGGGCAGCATTAACTTGTTTGGCATGCTTCAAACTAAAGAGAAGCTTGATGGGACCAACTATCCAATGCGGTCTTAGATGATGAACCATGTTCTTGTTGCGAAACAACTATGAAACATAGTGGCAGATGTAGATCGAAGATCCCTAGGCTCTTCGGCTTCACAGTCTTCTCCCACATATGGAGCTTCTTCGACTTTTGGTACAATGGTTAGTCCTTCTCCACCTACACATCAGCAACTTAGATGGGATGGAAAAGATGCTCAAGCTCATGCATTGATTGCCCTTTCTACGAAGCATCATATAGTTCCACACATTCAATCATGTTCTACATCAAGACAGGCATGGGACACTATTTCTTCTTTGTATATTGTGCATAATCAAGCACATGTTGCATACTTTAGAAAGAAACTTGATGATGTATGTATAGTTGAAAATGACTCTATGGATGCATATGTCACACATCAAGGACTTGAAAGAGAAATTGGCAAACATAGATGAGATTATTCTCGATGCATCACTCATCTCTACATTATTGAAAGGAATACTAGAATCTTTTCAAACCTTTGCCACTACACTCTGTTTGGTTGAAAAAGGGAATCCCAATATGTATGCATTTAAGAAGGTTTTGTCTCTTCTTTTGCAAGAAGAACACTCTAGTGTGAATAGGAGTGGTCTGATTGAGGGAACGTAAGCACTTGCTATCTAACAAAAAGAAATAGGTCTTAGGTTGAGTCGTGGAGTGTATTTTTTTGGAAGAGCTCTAGAGTCTTGTCAAAGCAATCACTTGAGTTAACTTGAGTTAACTAGGGCACTTGGCACACATGTAGCTACATGGCTGACACTTGGATGGTTACTATCCACCTACCATAGAGGGTAGTCCCTTGGAAGGAGCTATATTTAGTGGCATAAGCTTGGGTGGAGAGTCATCTCTCTAGCTTATGATAATCCTTATGTTCTTGCTTTGTTTAAAAATCAATTAAAAAAGGAATGAAGAAAAGAAAATATGATTTTATAGAGTCTTGAACACTCTTAGAGAAAAGAAGTTAGCAATCGCTCATAAGATTCATAATTTCCAAGAAATTAAATTTCAAGACCTTTGAGAAAGTATCCTAAGTTAGAGAAAGCTAATTTTAGAATTTGCTTTGGTCAAGTGACAATGAGGTTGATTAGAAGTAAATAGGCACACTTTGACCTACATTTTTGTGCGATATTTTCAAGCCTAGTCGAATGAAGTAGTCCTCTAGTGGGGTGAAAAATCCATTTAAATGTTGGTGGGAAGTGGACCACGGTACAAATGAATGCAGGCATCTTTAAGTGAAACAAAAGAATATTATAGAAGTTTAATCCATGCCATAGCTGTATCATGCTGAAGAATAGATAATATTTAAAGCACAAAAGGCAAATAAATTATTTAATTGATTGTCTTTCAGGGCATTATAACATCCAAGAACAATATATTGCCAAAGTACAAAGGGCTACTGTTCATAAAGAAGAAAGGGCTACAATATATTGCCCAGGGGATCCCCCAAATTCCATAGAGTAGGGGTAACTTTTACAGAGTTTAGATGGCATTACAAAGAAGGTTAGTCACCCTCTCATCACCCTCATGTGGGGCCCACATGGGTTTAAGCTTGTTGTAGGGAGCACTTGATGATGCCTAAAAAGGGGGGAATTTCTTACAATTAGTGATGCTTTTGCGAGGGAGGAACAATGTTTTCTCAATCAACCACACTATGGGGGAGTCACCAAAGTTGCAAGCACACCTTTCCCGCCCGACCTTCCATAGGGCCTGCCCTCTGCTGGCGTTCTAGAGAGGCGAAGCAACTGAATGCTTCTCCCAGCACAGCATGCATCCAACTGATATGAGAATGACAAATTTTGTCAAGTGATTTCACATAGGTAATTAAAGTGGACATTTGATATCAAACTTGGGTTGTTCTGTAGTTAATCTCTAGGATGTGGTGAGCTTATAAGAAGTAATCCGTTAAATAAAGGCATGCACTCCCTGACATCTACAAGATATATGTTTTTGGGAAATTTCTGGTAGGAATATTGAAGAGAGTTAGGGACAATTGCTCAAGGGGGTTTATAAAAATATCATCCCCTTAATGAGGGGTCCTTGTTTTTTAAAGCGTTTTCATATTCCGATATCATTTTATTCAACGCTTGAATTAGAAGTGTTTGATCACTCTTAACTGTAGCCTCAAGCCAATAAACATCTACTAAGATATCTGCTAAATATTGTTATTTTTCCCCCCTTTCACTTAAATATGTGACTAACATACCCCGAGGAAAGGTGATAAACAAAGTAAAAAAAATATGTACAAGAATTCAGAACCATATGTATAAGTGAAACAAGCTCAAATGTAAGAAAACAATTCTGAATACATAGATAGTCTATCCACAGATGATGAATTAAGTACATAAGGGGGTGGATATGGCAAGATTCCAATGAGGAGTCACATGCAAAAGAATGCAGATTTTCTAATGAGCTTTATTATCTTTCAAATGGAACGATACATCATGGGTTAGGAGCTAATTTAGGATCATGGTGCATACATATATTTATCTAGTTTTCTGTCCTTAACTTATCTACATTTGCATACAAGGTTTTCGGCAATTGGTTCATGAGGTAAGAAGGTCCCATTTTATTTATCCAAATATGTAAGGGATGGAGAGGAAACTGAGTTCTATCATGGTCATGTCATCAAGTCTTATTCATGTGACCTTGCTTAATCTCAACATGGAAGGCATGAAGTGGAGAAAAAATATTTCTCTCTGTGGATGACCTTTTGAGGATCAATATATATATATATATATATATATATATATATATATATATATATATATATATATATATATATATATATATATATATATATATATATTTTCAAGCATCATCAAATTTTTCAATTCGCCTGCATTGCAAGTGTTTTCCATATTGGGAAAGATGGCATATCGAGGTCAGTAAGAAACAAAATACAAATAGGGAAACCTAACAAAACTGGCTATTCACATGGAAATAAACAGCTAGATAGTCTATCCAAATGGACAAGAATGCATATGATTTATTTGTTTCATAGACATAACGAATTGCATTTTTAAAAACTAGGAATACATTGTGATTGAGATTTGCATATGCCTTTAAAGACTAAATTTTGAATAGTTTATTATGGGTTAAATATCAATCTTGTAAATAGATACAGTAATTGGAAAACTTTAATCTATTTTGGGTACTTTGGAAGGTAAATTTTGTATATAAAGTAGATGATATTCAATTTTAAATGGGATGATATTATTACACTTATGTGTTCCTCGAATAACTTTGATGTGAACCATTTCCCTATACATGGGCACTTTTTACTCTAGTGTTGGCTAGATGTTTTCTCCCCATGTTATCACGCACACGATTCACTCATATATTACTTAGGGATATTATTTAGCTCTTACTTCAGTTCTCCATGTGTTTTCTCCATGTGTCGTGTTGTGTTTCTGCTCCTTGTGTTGTCCTAGTCATGTGCCTCTCGCACTTTTACACACACCCAATAGTGGTATGAGAGCAGGTTCAGTTGGTTCTCAAGTTTTTGTTTTTTGCATTGTGTTATGCACACTTTTAACAGTGAAAATCAACTTTGGAACATAGAACAATGATTTACAACAACCAAGAAACATTTCCACCAATTGCATTGAGGTTTTACCCCAATTTCAAATCCATTTGTGTAGTTAGAATCACCATCAGAGTGATGGCTTCTGAGCTGAAATTTCAGCACTCATTTGAACTTTCATTGAAGTAAAGATCTTTTCACATTCTTGTTCTTTAATGAAATGGTAGGCAACAATGACTTGTTTGGCATGGTTGAAACTCAAGATAAGCTTGATGGGACCAACTATCCAATGTGGTTTTACATGAGAAACATTTTCATGATGCGAAACAACTATGAAACATAGCAGCATATGTAGATCGAAGACTCGTAGGTTCTTCTACTTCACACTCTACTATCATAGATGGAGCTTCTTCTTCTAGTACAATGGTTACTCCTTCTCCAGCTACACAGGAGAAAATTAGATGGGATGGAAAAGATGCTCAAGTTCATGCATTGATTCTGCTTTTTGTGAAGTGTCATATAGCTCCACACATTTGGTCATGCTTTATATCAAGATAGGCATGGGACACTCTTTCTTCTTTGAATGTTGTGCATAATCAAGCATGTGTTACATATTTTAGAAAGCAAAAGCTTGAGGATGTATGTATGGCTGAAAATGACTCTATGGATGTGTATGTGACACACATCAAGGACTTGAAAGAGCAATTGGCAAACATAAATGAGATTATTCTAGATGCATTACTCATCTCTATAGAGTTGAAAGGATTACCATAATCTTTTCAAATCTTTGCCACTACACTCCGTTTAGTTGCAAAAGGGAATCTCAATATGTATGCATTTGATGAGGTTTTGTCTCTTCTTTAGCAAGATGAACACTCTAGACTGAGTAGGAATGGTCTGATTGAGGGAGGGTAAGCACTTGCTATATCACAAAAAGAAAGAGTTCTTGAGTTGAGTCGTGGGAGTGTGTTTTCCCAAAGAAATCTAGAGCCTTGTCGAAGCATTCACTTGAGTTAACTAGGGCACTTGGCACACATGTAGTTATGTGGTTGACACTTGGATGGTTAGTATCCACGTGTCATAAAAGGTAGCCCCTTGAAAAAGCTATATATAAAGACATAAGGTTGGATGGAGAATCCTCCCTCTAGCTAATGATAGTCCTTATGTTCTTGCTTTGTTGCAATATCAAATAAACAGAAGTATGAAGAAAAGAAAATATGATGCATATCATCCTATCAACTTCACTTTGGAGAGAATATTGCTACGATAATAACGAGAGAATTCGAATATTATTTCCATGTATGAAAATGAATATTATTATGCTGCCTATGATTGATTTGACAGGGAATTCGCAATTCATCTTTTGTCTTTCTATGCATTATGCATGAAGAAATAAAAAAGCAACTTTTAAAACTGAATAGAAAGAAAGCTTGAGAATCGGAAACATCAACATAACGATGATGTACGAAAAAGACAATAAAATCCTTTTGGTGAATCATGAAACTTACTTCTCCGTTCTTTGAACGAAGACACAAACAAGTTTCAATATACATGTGAGAGAGTATATAGTATCAATGTATGAGTGAATCCATGCAAATGTATAGTAGCCTTTGGTATTTTTTAATGTATTGTTTCATCATAAAGTTAGTGTGGCTCAGATTTCTAAAAGAATTAAATGAAAGAGATATTTCTGGAATCACAGTATGAAGGTTTTAACATTCCTGTCATTGTCAAATTTGGGAAGTAAATGTGTGATATTTCTATTCAATGTAACTTTTGGAAGCATGTGTGATGGATAGTGGTAAAATGATATAACAAGAATGTTTAATGGGACTAAAAAATGAAGTAGCACTGAAGTAATAGATGGAGCATGTGCTTTCAGATTCACATTTTTCAGCTTGAAAGACAAGCCCATGCTTTATGTTTAATCATAAACTACTTATGCCCCAATGAATGTAGGCATCTTTAAGTCAAACAAATGAATATTAAACAAGTTTAATCCATGCCTTAACTGTATCATGCTGAAGAATAAGCACAAAAGGCAAATAAATTATTTAATTCATTGTCTTTTCAGGGCATTATAACATCCAAGAACAATATATTTCCCAAGAACAAAGGGCTACTCTTCATAAATAATGGCAAATTGTGTCAATTTGACAGAGGTAATTAAAGTGGACATTTGATATCAAACTTGGGTTGTTTTGTAGATATTGCAGAAAATTGAAGCAATATATAATCTGGAAAACTGAAGGAATACATCATGTCGACTTTATATTTTCTTGTAGATGTTAGATACAATCGAAGGAAAATGTTGTCTGAAAGTTAATCAAATACATGACAATTGCCAAGTGGGTTTACAAAAAGTGTCATCCTCTTAATGAGGGGAGTTTTTTTTTCAAGTATCATCACTTTATTCTACCCTTGAATTAGGGGTGTTTCATCACTCATAACTGTAGTCCCATGTCAATAGACATCTACTAAGATTATTTACACAGAGATATGCTGCTAAGTATTGTGCTTTTTCCCCCGTTCACTTAAAGATATCCCTAGAAAAGGGAATAAAGAAACTTAAAAAAATAGGTACAAGAATTCAGAACCCAATGTATAAGTGAAACAAGCTCAAATGTAAGAAAAAAATTCTGAATACATAAATAGTCTATTCATTGATGATGAATTAAGCACATAAGAGGGTGGATATGGCAAGATTTATAAGAGGGTGGATACAACATTTTGACCCTTATGTTTTCCCCGATCCCAGTTTTCCCAAAAGGCTCAAATCTTGTGTGCTCCCTTTGGAAAAGTTGGAATAAAGTCAAAAGCTTCACAAGAATAAGTGAAGATTGTAAGTGGCCAGACGATATCAAACAAAATGAATCTATCTTGTTTCCTAGTCATGGCATCCGGATCATGGAATCTTGGAACATTCTAAATGCCAAGAGGCTATGGAACAAAGGCTTCAAAGAATGGAAACATATCTGGAAACAAGACACCAACCAGTGGATCAACTTCGAGGATATTGACCCTAGTGTCAACATCGCCTATGAAGAATGGAATACTTTGCAAAGTAGACATCTTGCCTGGGACCGCTCTAAAATTCTTCTTCTCATGGGGCACAACATGCCAAGCTCGCTTGGTCTCCGATGGCACAATGGTAATTGCTTATCAAAAATCCCGAACATAAAAAAAAAACATTGATTATTAGGTTGACCTCAACATGAAGTGGTGTTTGTCGTGGACGCAGTTGCAATGGGACATGAAGTTCATGGCTATCTGTCACCCTCTCATAGAAATCAAAAAGTTTTTCCTCTTATGGAAAATTCTTCATCGTGAAATCTAGACCAACCTAAAGCCTATCAATATTTGTGGGGTGCCTCCCTGGTGCAAGCGATGCTACCGATCCATTGAAGATGTTTCTCACATCTTCTTTACTTGTCCCAACTCCTAGAGGCTCTGACAGATTGTCGAAAAGAAAATTAGACTTCAGAAACATAAGAAACACGCTCTCCTGGGAGAAGCGATCGATTGCTACACGACTCTTTGGAACACCATCAGAGGGGAGGTCCTATCGAAGATCTGGAGGGAAAGATGTGCTTATAACTTTGGAGACTCCCCCAAGGAGTGGTCAATTGAGAAATTGTTGTTCCTCGTAGGCAAACGAATCGCCAACTATAAGAAACCCCCCCCCCCCCCCTTCAAGCATCATCAAGTGCTCCTTCTGATCAACAAGCTTAAACCCAAGTGGGCCCCGCATGAGGCTGATGAGAGGGTGATTAACCTTCTTTGTAATGCCATCTAAACACTGCAAAATCTCTCTTTGGGATTCGGGGGATCCCATGGGCACTAGTCCCATTCACTTGTACTTTTCTTTTAATTAATACAAGTCCAGGAGAGTAGGTTAAGGCCAAATTTCCTTTATTAAAAAACAAAAGATTTCAATGAGGAACTACACGCAAAAGAATGTAGATTTTCTAATGCACTTCATTATCTTTCTAATGCAGATTTTCTAATGCACGCCATTTTTTCTCCTTAGGAGCTAATCTAGGATCATAGTGGAAACATATATTTTTCTAGTTTTCTGTCCTTAACTTATCTCCATTTGCATACAAGGTTTTCTGAAAATGATTCATGAGGTAAGAAGGTCCTTTTTTATTTATCCAAATATGTAGGGGATGGTGTCTTCGTCATGGCTTATTCATGTGACCTTGCTTAATCTCAACATGTAAGACATGAAGTGGAGAATAAATATTTCTCTGTGTGGAGAACCTTTTCTATAAATTTAAGATTAGGATTAATGAAAATATAGTAGTTCATTTTTTTTTCAAACATTATCAAATTTTTCAATTCAACCTACATTGCAAGTCTTTTCCATATTGGGAAAGATGGTATAGTGAGGTCAGTAAGAAACAAGACACAAATAGGGAAACCTAACAAAATTGTCTATTCAAATGGAAATAAAGAGCTGGGAAGAAATTGTGATCAAGATTCGGATATGCCTTTAAAATCTATTTTTTGAATAGTTTATTATGGTTTAAATATGAAGTTTGTAAATAGATACAAGAATGGGAAAATTCTTACCTATTTTGGGTACTTTGGAAGGTAAATTCTGTATATAAAGTAGTAATAATTAATTCCGAATGGGATGATATTGTTACACTTATGTGTTCCTAGAATAGCTTTGATGTGAACCTTTTCCCTATACATGGGAACTTTTTACTCTACTATTGGCTAGATGTTTTTTCCCCATGTAGGATACACGATTCACTCATATGTGGTAGTACTTTGTAATTAGGGATATTATCCATCTCTTACTTTAGTTCTGATCATCATCAATAGAGAGAGCTATTCCAGTCATTTGTCTTCTCCATGTGTCATGCTACGTTTGTGCTCCTTGTGTGTGCTTCTCATGCATCTCTCGCATTTCTACACACATCCAATAGTGATATGAGAGCATGTTCAACTCCTTCTCAAGTTTTGGTTTTTTGCATCATGGCATGCACACTTTTAACAATGCAAATCGACTTTAGAGCACAAAAAAATGATTTTCAGTAGCCAAAAAACATTTTCACCGATTGCACTAAAGTTTTAACCCAATTTCAAAGCCATTTGTGTAGTGAGAATTTCCATTAGAGTGATGGATTGTGAGCTGAAATTTTAGTACTCATCTTAGCATTCATTGAAGTAAAGGTCTTGTCACACTCTTGTTCTTTAGTGAAATGGTGGGAAGCAATGGCTTGTTTGGTATGCTTCAAAATAAATATAAGCTTGATGGGACCAACTATTCAATGTGTTCTTACATGATGAAACATGTTCTTGTTATGATACAACTACGAAACATAGTGGCAGATGTAGATCAAAGACCCACAAGTTCTTCTACTTCACAGTCTACTATCATAGATGGAGCTTCTTCTTCTAGTACAATGCTTACTCCTTATCTACACAAGAGAAACTTATATGGGATGGAAAATATGCTTAATATCATGCATTGATTGCACTTTTTGTAAAGCATCATAGAGTTCCACACATTTGGTCATGTTTTACATCAAGACAGGCATGGGACACTCTATTTTTTTCGTATGACATGCATAATCAAGCACATGTTGCATGCTTGAGAAAGCAACTTGAGGATGTATGTATGGTTGAAAATGACTCTGTGGATGTGTATGTGACACACATCGGGGACTTGAAAGAGCAATTGGCAAACATAAATGATATTATCCCGGATCCATCAATCATCTCTACATTGTTGAAAGGATTACCAAAATCTTTTCAAATCTTTGCCACTACACTCCATTTGGTTGCAAAATGGAATCCCAATATGTATGCATTTGATGAGGTTGTGTCTCTTCTTTTGCAGGAAGAGCACACTAGAGTGAATAGGAGTGGTTTGATTGAGGGAACATAAGCACTTGCTATCTCACAAAAAGGGAAAAACAAGTATGGTTCAGCTTTGGGTTCATCAAAACCAAAGCCTCAACCTTCCTCTTCTACGCATTCCTCTAATGATGCTGATTTGGAAAAGAAGGAGAGGTGCAAATATTTTCAGAAGGCTTGTCATACTATTGATGAGTGTAGAAAGCTTACTAAATGTAATGAAAAGAAGAAGGAATCTGACATGTCTATTACTAAAAATTCTTCAAATGCAAAGAATGATGAAACCAACATGGATCAATATTTTTGGGCATGTTTTGGGCATCTAAATGTATGGTTGTGAGGGAGGCTCTTTCGGATTGGTTCTTTGATGGTGGTGCTTCAAAGCATATAAATTCATACAAAAGGCTTTTTGCATCTTTGAAAGATGCATTTAAGGAGGACATGTGGCATGTGAAAACAATGCCTCTTATCCTATCATTGGATTAGGAGAAATTGAGCTAATGACTTCAAATGGAGGGTATGATTCTCTTGAAAAAAGCATTGAATGTACCAATATAAAGAATAACTTAAATTCAGTTCCTTTGATTGCCAAAGCTGGACTTCATGTACACCTTGTTGATTATAAATGTATGGTTCATGATTTCAACAATGGTTATATTATCTTGATGTTTGGTACAATATGTAATGGTTTGTATAGCTTGGATGCATACAAGAGGGCTGCCTCAAATGCCTTGGTTGCTCATACTTCTTCCATACTTGAAATAAAGCTTTGGCATGTTCGTTTTGGTCACTTGAACTTCAATATTTTTCTTCACTTGCAAAAGAGTGACATGATTATTGGTTTCCCAATGCTTGAGTCCATTGAAAAGCATGCATGTGGAGGTTGCATTCTTGGAAATGATACGTTCCCTTGTGGGGGTTTTGGCAGAGGATGAGTTACCTTTATTGAATCGTTTTTCTATTTTATTTTCTTCTTCTTCATTTCTTTCTTGATTCTCCCTCCACATGTCCCTCCTCCAAAACTCTAGCATCCTCGATAGGCTTTGATTGACAATGTGAGTATTTCATAATGGTTGTTTGCTCTCTTTGATTTAGCAAATTAGCTTCACATACCATGAGTTCCTTCCATTGGGCTGATTTTACTCTATCATTTGGTGCCTATCAATGATCTGCAAAGAAGCTTAATTCATAGGCCATCAATCGAGCATTAAGGTTGGAAGTCATTTTGACAAAAAATTTCGAGTCCATTTCAAAAAATCCTATGGAAAACACCTCTTCAAAAGTCTGAATATACTAACTCGGTAGAAACATGACGCGGGAATATATGGCCATGATTGTAAGTCAGCTAGGCATTATAGAGAGATAAAAAATTAAGGCATTTGTGCCTTGGTTAATGCCGATAAAGTTCAAAAAGGTGTATTGAGCATGTTTGAAAACATTTAAGAATGTTAATAGCATGCTTAAGACTTGTTCTTCAATTTCTATTCTCAACTGTCCAACTAATTGCTTCCACAATTGTGGCTTAGCTCGTAGTAATTCTTCTATTGTCAACAAGCACTGTATTTTAGTTTTTTTGAGCTTTGATAAATTGTGTGATGTCTTATCTTGTGACCTTTCTTCCTTGCCCTGGATCATGGGAGCATGGAATACTACTGACCTTCTCTTGTATGCTCCCATATAATTAGGCAGTGTGGAAATGATGTTCGATTCTTCCCTGTTTTGGTCTAAGATGGAAGCTTCCTCGTATACCACTTCTAAGTGTGATACAGGTTGATCTTCCCAAGTGTCTAATTGTTTGAAGGGTGGTGGCGAGTTCTCATTCTTTTTCCACTATTCCTCTTGAATCCTCGCCCACAAGTCTTGTGGTCAATTGGCTTCTATATCTGAAATGATTGAGATCCATTCTTCCTTGTGACTCTTATGGTCAGTTTCACTATTCTCCTCTTGTTGTCTCTTTACTAGATTTCGATTGTTGGTTTCTAGGCATTTGTTAAACTAGTTTTTTGGTATCTTCTCTAAAAGGATTCGGATAGTGCATTCTAGTGTGGATTGATCTATTTCTATGAGTTTCTTGCATATCGCCAATCTTTCCTTCTCTAACTCTCCTTATGAATAGAGTTTCTCATGTTGCTCTATGCTTGGCCCAGTCATGATTCTGGATTGATACGCCTTCAACCACATATCAAAGTCTTCTGGCACTTGGTCTTCCAAATTTGATCCTGGCTTGATTAATTTTGATGCTTGGATAGTCTAATGGGCGTTTCATGGAACCTCTAGTTCTTGAGGTTTCTCCTTTTCCTTCACTGATTCCTCATTCTCTCACTTTTCTTCTTCAGCCATTGATTCTTGAGTTTTTCTCTTCTAGTCATAATCGTAGTATTGTTGCTCATAGGTTTGGTCGTATTCTATCAGACTAGCATCATAAGGATAATATTCTCTTGGGGCTTGCTGATACCCTTGATTTGTTATTTCTGCATTAGCGAGTGGTGTGGCTAGTACTATAGCTCTTTCTAAATTTTTCTCTGGTTGTATGTATTTGAATGGCACTACATTCTACGGGTGGGGTGGTTGTTGTCTTAGCACAGGCTGTGTCCATATCCTCCTTCTTCATATGGTTTGTGTTGGAGCAGAACAATCAACAGTTAGTGATTACACAAAATCTAGAAGTGGAAAGATGAATGAAAGATTGAAGATTAGTTTCAAGGAAAAGAGGAGATTCAGAAACAAAGTTCTTTTGTACATTAGTATTGTAAATATTTCAATGTATTTGGAAAAATGACGAGTTAGACTTGTATATATATATATATATAGAGATACATGCTCATAATCGGGGAGAGAGATATAGAAGAGATAGAGAAGACAATAGATGTGAAGAATAGAAGAATAGGAGAGAATGAGATGAACAATTATGTATGTCATCCATCAGATGTATGGAAACTTATGAGAAGAAAAAGTTTTTAGAGAATTGCATGTCGATCTTTTCTCTAATTCTCCTTCCGTGTTTAATCTTTTGAGAAATCCTTTTGTACATGTCTAAATCCATAGTTAATCTATCTATGGTTAAAGTTTGAGAGTCCAATTGCAAACATGCTGAGAGAATTTTGAATAGGAACATTCACATGTAAGAAAGTTCTGAGTGTCTTCTGAAACAGGTGCAGATTTGATGATCAAAGAAATGGATAGTGCTCAGTGTATAGTGTAAAGTTTTACACAAATGAGGATTCAAAATTTAAGTTGAGAGGTAAGCCATCTATGGCTAAAATCATTTGCTTAAACGGGTTCTACTTTTGGAGAACCATGTCTTAAAAGTTGCAGGTGTCAAAGTCGACATTACAGAGAGACAATTTCAGACATAGGTAAATTGTTTGAGTCATTTCTCACAATCTACTCGAGCATTTGAAGTATTTTAACTTTGAGAAGGTGCGCAAGCTCTAGGCGACACATTCTACAAATTTTCATCAGAAACTTTACACAAATGATTAGTCAATGATTGATTAATGTGCAGCAGACTTTCCTGAGAAACAAGTTTCTTCACAGTTAGCTACTTTATTGATAATTTGGTACTTGTCTTCACAAATTGGTTGGAGTTTATAGTTTTTCTTGATATAGATGTGGTCTAACATCAAGAATAGCTTGTTCTTTTGGAGATTAACAATCTCCATCAGTGGTATCAGAGAAGGTTGTATCAAAATTGAGGAAAGGAAGACCCCGACTGCTGCAGACATACTGATTTCACATCTTTGAGGTACAAAAGGATAAAGAGTGAAAGAAAGATTGAAGGAAGACACATAAAGGTTATCAAAAGGATCAGAAGGAGTAATACTCGAAGTCAAGGTACATTCATTCCTTATAAGGATTAAAGATTTGAGATTACAGGTGAAGCAGGGATGGGAGATAGTCTCCAAATTGAAAAGTTGGATAGAGAGAATTATCCAGCTTGGTCTATGAGAATGGAAGCTCATCTTATGAGCAAAGATCTGATGGGATACATAACAGGAGATGAAGAAAAGCCAGAGTTCAGAGATCCTAGTGTTCCAACTAGGGAGGAGCTTGCAGATATAAAGATTTGGATGAAGAAGGATGCTCAAGCAAGGAGCATAATCTACATGGCAGTAAATGATTACTTGCTTCCTCATATAAGAGGACTTGAAAGTGCAAGTGACATTTGGAATGCTTTGGAAGAGCATTTTCAGAATACAACCAAATCAAGGAAAGCTTCATTATGGGCAGAGTTCACTACCTTCAAGAAGAAGGCTTCACAATCAATATCTGAATATGTGACAAAGATGAAAGACATTGCTGATTCTTTAGGTGCAGTTGATGAAGATATTGAAGAAGATAAGTTGGTAAGACAAATTCTCACAGGGCTAAGAGGAGATGAGAAGTGGAAGCCTTTTATTTTATCTACAGAACTTTCATTAGATCATTTCACTCCTGATTTGAATCAATTGTTAGGACATATGCTAACTTTTGAGAATGATATCAAAGGAGATGTTGATAAGAGTGCAGGACATGCAATGTATTCTAAAGACAAGAAGAAAGCTAGCAAAGGAAAGCAACAATCAGTTGAAGATGAAGGTACTCCAAGCCAAGCAAACTTCCTAAGAGGAAGAGGAAGTGGCAGAAGTAGAGGAAGAGGCAGAAATAACAAAGATAAGGTCAAAGCTTGTTCGATATGTGATAAGACCAATCATCTATCTCATGATTGTTGGCACAATAATCAAAGAAATGATAATTTTAATCAAAATTATAATCAAAGAGTTAGAGGTGGAAGATATCAGAGAGGAAACTTCAGAGGTAGAGGTGGTAGGAATTATTTTGGAAGAGGTGGAGGAAGAAGCTTCCAAAATCAATCCTATAATAACACCTACTACAATTATGCATCAGATCAGAATGAAGATTCGACTCTTATTATGAATGCAACATGTGAAGCCTCACATGAAGACATGAGAGTGTTTTATATTGACTCAGGGTGTAGTAATCACCTGAGTGGAAATATTGCTTTGATGACTGATTTAGATCATAATGCAATTAATCATACAGTTCAGACAGGTGATAATACAAAGCACAAAGTAAAGTCAATTGGTTCAGTCAAAGCCAAAGATGGAAGCACTCTTTTGAGTAAGGTTCTGTATGTTCCTACAATTCCTAAAAATCTAATAAGTGTAGGACAAATTGTGGAAAAAGGATATGAGGTAAGGTTCACTAATGATGGAGTTTATGTTGAAGACCCTAGTCAAGGGTATAAACAGATTGTTACAGGAAAGAAGGAAGGAAGACTCTTCACATTAAAGATACAAGGTAATGTTGGACATGCTATGTTTACATATGGAGAGCAAAAGGTGTCTAAATTGGATCTTTGGCATAAAAGACTTGGACACTTTAATGAAAGAGGTATAAGAGAAATGATTAATAATGGTTCAGTGCTTGGATTGCCTAATGTTGCAGGTCAACACATGACATACAGATGTGAAGCATGTCAATTAGGTAAGGCTCATAAGAAATCATACAATAAGCATGGTTTTATGTATTCAGAAAGACTTGAATTGGTACATATAGATGTGTGGGGTCCTTCAAAAGATTTCAGTATAAATGGTTCAAGATATTATGTCATATATGTTGATGATGCTACCAGATGGATCACAATCTATGTGATCAAAGACAAGTCAAAAGTGTTTAATACATTTAAACACTATCATGCATATGCAGAAATAATTACAGGTCAAAGATTGAAGAGGTTAAGGTCAGATGGAGGGGGAGAGTATTTCTCTAATGAATTCAGTGATTACTTATGGAATGTAGGTATAAAGAGAGAGGTTACTTGTAGGTACTCTCCTCAACAAAATGGGGTAGCAGAAAGAAGAAATAGAACTCTTGTTGAGTTTGCAAGATCTATGATGAAGGAGAAAAATTGTCCTAATTATTTGTGGGCTGAGGCTCTAAATACAGCCACATACTTGGTTAATAGGTTACCATGTAAAGCATTGCAGGGTATGACACCATATGAAGCTTGGTGGGGTAAGAGACCTACCTTGGATCATTGTAGAATATTTGGATGCTTGGCATATGCATATGTGCCATCTCAATTGAGGCATAAATTAGAACCTAAAGCAGAAAAGTATGTATTCATTGGTTATGATGACAAACAGATGGGTTATAGGTTGTGGAATCCATCCACAAAGCAATTTCTTGTGTCTAAGGATGTTACATTTGATGAGCAAGGTACTTGGTATGCAGGTACACTTAATAATCATGCAGATGTTGAGGAAATTGTGAATCAAAGGAAAGGTAAATCAAAAGTTCAATTATTTGATGAATATGAGAATAGTGAAGTACAGGTTGAAGTTGAAGAAATGCCAAGATTTGATCCAGAATGTGATGAACCAGAAACTTCAAGAAGTGGAGAAGTGAGAAGGTCATCTAGGCACAAATGGAAACCTACTAGGTATAGCTATGATACTTCATTCTTGACTACTAAAGACTATGCTTATATGTTAAAAGCAGATGAAGATCCATCCACATATGATGAAGCCAAAGGGAAGAAGAATTGGGAAAAAGCTATGCAAGAGGAATATGATGCATTGATGGAAAATGAGACTTGGGATTTGGTTCCTAAGCCAAATACTTAGAAGATTATTGGATGTAAATGGGTATACAAAACAAAAAGGTTTGCAGATGGAAGTGTGTCTAGGTACAAAGCTAGACTTGTTGTGAAGGGATATGCACAAACATATGGTGTGGACTATGATGAAACTTATAGTCGTGTTGCAAAGATGAAAACCATAAGGACTCTCGTAGCAATTGCTGCTTGCAAAGGTTGGAAGTTATCTCAATTAGATGTTAAAAATGCATTTTTGAATGGTTATATTTCAGATGAAGTTTTCATGGAGCAATCAAATGGTTTCAAAGATCAAGTGTATCCAAATTATGTGTGTAAGCTCAAGAGAGCTTTGTATGGGTTGAAGCAGGCCCCAAGGGCTTGGAATTAGAGGCTTGTAAAGTTCTTAAAGGAACTTGGATTTCAAGCATCAAAGGCAGATAGTAGCTTGTTAGTCAAAGCAAGTGAGGATGGATTTATTTATGTTTGTATTTATGTTGATGACATAATACTTACAGGAACAGATGACAAAGGCATACACATGATTAAGAAACAGATGGAGAAAGAATTCAAAATCAATGATTTGGGAAATTTGTCATTCTTCTTGGGAATGGAGATTTCATATACTCAGCATGGAGTATATGTAACCCAAGAAAGGTATCTGAAAAATTTGCTAACCAAATTTAAAATGGAAGATTGCAGGATAGCACCAACTCCAATGGAAGTAAATCATAGGTTGACTAGATATGGAGGAGAAGAATTCAAAGATATGAAGCTCGATCAAAGTTTGGTGGGTAGCTTGATTTATGCTACATTAACAAGGCTTGATTTATCATATGCAGTTGGAGTTCTATCTCAATTCATGCATTGTCCTAGAAAGGAACATTGGATTGCAGGACAAAGAGTACTTAGGTACATCAAGGGCACACTTGAAGAAGGTCTGTATTATGGATATACTTCAGATACAAGAGTCAAAATATATAGTGATGCAGATTGGGCAGGTAATTCTGATGATAGAAGATCAACACATGGATATTTGTGTTATGTGGGAGACAAGCTAATTTCATGGTGCTCTAAGAAGCAACATACAGTTGCTCTTTCATCTACAGAAGCAGAATACAAAGGCATGGTGAAAGCTGCAAAGGAAGTAATATGGCTAATGACACTTATGAAGAGTTTTGATGTTGTTCATAGTACTCCTATCATTTGTCGAGACAATATGAGTTCTTTATACTTGACAGCAAATCCTGTGTTTCATGCTAGAACTAAACATATTGAAATTCAATATTATTTTTTGAGAGAGAAGATTATTGATAAAGAAATTGAAGTCATGCATACTCCTACAAAAGATCAACTTGCAGATATGATGACAAAAAGTTTGGATGGAGCAAAGTTGCAAAGATTTAAAGATATGGCAGGGATAAAGAAGATGCAGGTAATCACAATTGATGATTGAGGGGGAGCTGTTGGAGCAAAACAATAAAAAATTAGTGATTACACAAAATCTAGAAGTGGAAAGATGAATGAAAGATTGAAGATTAGTTTCAAGGAAAAGAGGAGATTCAGAAACAAAGTTCTTTTGTACATTAGTATTGTAAATATTTCAATGTATTTGGAAAAATGACGAGTTAGACTTGTATATATATATAGAGATACATGCTCATAATCGGGGAGAGAGATATAGAAGAGATAGAGAAGACAATAGATGTGAAGAATAGAAGAATAGGAAAGAATGAGATGAACATTATGTATGTCATCCATCAGATGTATGAAAACTTATGAGAAGAAAAAGTTTTCAGAGAATTGCACGTCGATCTTTTCTCTAATTCTCCTTCTGTGTTTAATATTTCGAGAAATCCTTTTGTACATGTCTAAATCCATAGTTAATCTATCTATGGTTAAAGTTTGAGAGTCCAATTGCAAACAGGCTGAGAGAATTTTGAATAGGAACATTCACATGTAAGAAAGTTCTAAGTGTCTTCTGAAATAGGCGCAGATTTGATGATCAAAGAAATGGACAGTGCTCAGTGTATAGTGTAAAGTTTTACACAAATGAGGATTCAAAATTTAAGTTGAGAGGTAAGCCATCTATGGCTAAAAGCATTTGCTTAAATACGTTCTAGTTTTGGAGAACCATGTCTTAAAAGTTGCAGGTGTTAAAGTCGACATTACAGAGAGACAGTTTCAGACATAGGTAAATTGTTTGAGTCATTTCTCACAATCTACTCGAGCATTTGAAGTATTTTAACTTGGAGAAGGTGCGTAAGCTCTAGATGACACATTCTACAAAGTTTCATCAGAAACTTTACACAAATGATTAGTCAATGATTGATTAATGTGCAACAGACTTTCCTGAGAAACAAGTTTCTTCATAGTTAGCTACTTTCTTGATAATTTGGTACTTGTCTTCCAAAATTGGTTGGAGTTTATAGTTGTTCTTGATATAGAGACGGTCTAACATCAAGAATAGCTTGTTCTTTTGGAGATTAACAATCTCCATCAGTTTGGGTGCTCCCTGTGCTCCTAGCTAAGGGTTGTACCTAGGAACCTCTATGTCTTGTTCCCTCGGAGGATATCCATAAGGTCTATATTGGGGTTGAGTCACTGGTCTTGGATGCTTGTTAAGTGGAAAATTTTTGGTGTTGTGGTTGGTATACGTTTGCTTGATGTGACAGTACATGTTGGGTCCTTGATTTGGTTGTCTGTTGTATGAGTAAGGTTGTGGAAATCCTAAGCCTTCTCTCATGCAGGTGTGAGACAGATGGCCTCCTTTGCATAGGGTGCATCTTCTCAACATAGGCATTCTCAATGGGGGATTTCGATAGTTCCTCTATCCATCCACTCCTAATTTTTTTGCTACCAATTCTGCTAATTCCTCCACATTTCTTAAACTAGACATCACATTGCTTCGAGTGTCCTCAGATTTAGTGGAGCGTTTTGTACTTTTGAGATCCTTTGCTAAGTTGTCTTCCAAGTTTATGCATTCTTGGAGACACTCGCTCAATGTCTGCAACCATTTTACGTAGACTAAGGTTCTCAATGTCCCATTAGTCAATCCATCTAGAAATAGTGATATCATCTTTTGTTGTGAGGGCCTCTCCATTACTAGACATCAGTCAATGTATCAGTGGTTAAACCTTCAGGCTGTCGTTTTTACTATTTCATTTGGAGCCTATTTGAAACTATGAATTAACAATGACCAATTGTGCTTAGTCCCTCGCTTGGTGAATTCTCCAATAAAATCTTGGAAGAATTGTTCGATATTTCCAATGCGATTTGGATATAAGGGTTGGAACCAAGTTAAGGCTATTCTCGTGAGGGTTAGCCCAAAGATTCATATTGCACGAGAAAGCCGTCTACTTGTTCTGCTCGTAGTACTTGCTTGAATTCGGTGATATGGTCATAAGGTTCTCTCATGCCATCATAATGATTTCTCATGCATTTGGCCATCTCAATTGGTCTGAGCCTTCTCGTTGACTTAGGGGGTCCAATCACTACAAAAACTACTGGTCTTAAGGGTTGCATTCTTGGTCCTACACCTAGTTGTAGTCTTGCCCTAATGGGTGGTCTATTCATATTTCCTATCCCTGGATTAGTTTTGTTGTGTGAATTCAATCTTGGCATAGTGAATTGAACATGGGTCATGGTGGGGACACTATGTTGACTAGTTTGACCTGACATCATGTTCTCCGTTCCTTGATGTGCTCCAAATGGGTTTTGCGAGGTAGTTACATGTTCTCGAGGAGGGAATACAGACAACCCCATGTATTTTAGATGAGACCTATCAACTTCGTCTACTAGCCAATATCTCCTTTGATTTTGGTCTAGGTATGTGACTCTAGATGCATCCTCTAGATCATTCAACTCATATATAGTTACTAGGTTTACCCCTTCTCCCCATGTAGGTGAGTCAGTTTGTAAAAGTAGGTCAGATCCATGAATCAAATATACGTCCATCAAGTAATCATCTTGAGGTATTAGATCTCCTCTCAAGACTTGAGTCACTACAGACTTGCCCCTTGGGGTAGTCACAATGTCTCCATTGTTAGGTATTCCTGAAGTTCCTTGCCCTTCTATTTCTCCTCTATCATTGATCTAGTCTGGGTTTTCGATTACTACATATATCTGGCCCTATTTATGCCATCAAGATAAATGGGTACTCCTTGTAGGTTGGTGGACACATACTATAGGGATGTCCAGTATTCTCCTTCTATGGTAGACATGAAGCTTTCCCTTGGGACTGAACCGTGCATGTCTTCAGAGGCCATGGTTATTTACTCCTATGAGTCACTTGATGTGTCAGAATAGATAGAATGATGGCTCGCTTAGGCAACACTTCCTACAGCTGAAATGATGCTTCTTTGATTGCCCAACACTCGTCCGGATCTCAAGTTCATTCACCGCCTAAGTTCTATTTCTTCTCTATTCTCTCTCCAATGTTTTTGTTTCTCTAATTGTTCCCTTTGAGGTTGCTAAAATTTTCCATGATACTACTCAAGCCGATACCAAGTCTTGGCGATACACGATACCAGATTGGAACGATACGATACCTCTTGTTTCTTCGATACACGATATCGATATGGATGGTACCACCTCAGGTGATAAGCGATACCACCGAGCGTGATACTTGATACCAACTCCCAATGGTACGATATTGATCTATACGATATGATACCAGGGTGGGTCAGGATACGATACCACTCAAACCCACGATATGCGACACTGCTCCTCAGGTGATATGATACCTACCTACAAATGATACACGATACCACATGACTAGCAATACAAAATATTGAAGGTGCAATACAATACTAAGTGCCTCATGATACACGATACCTCTAGACCGATGATATGCTATAATACCTCCCGTTCTCACAATACAATATGATTTGTGACTCATGATACAATACACTTGTGGCTCATGATACGATACCACAAGATTCACAATACGATACCACTCAAACCGCGATGTATGATACCTCCACATGGCAATACATGTTACCTTGATGGTATAATGATACCTCAAGGAGCTACCCCGATACGATATCTCATGAGTATTGCAATACTAGCGAATTTTGGTATTGCGATACCAAAACTCAATCGATTGCAATACTACTGCCAAATGTGGTTCAAACTCAAAAATGTTTTGTGCAAAGTGTTTCACCCCTCACTCCTCTTCTCTGTTGACCCACTGTAGATGACAAAACCTCACTCGAACCCCTCTGTTCTATCTGCAATACTGCTATGTTGTCGTGTCATATTTGTGAGTGGTTTTTAAATTTTTTAAGCTTATAGAGTTAAAGTTCTCACCTCCAAGAGTATGCTTTCCAAATCTTATGCTCAACAACCTGTGAATCTATGTGCTTTGCCTGATGCCTTACATGTGATACCAATGGCTCCTCGCTCACAATACCAGTGTTCCAACAAATAACTTCTCAGTAAACTAAGTTCTATACTTGAGGCCTTTGAGGTGTCCTTAGTCTGAACTAAAAAGAACAATTTTTTTGGGATTTTCTTATGGTGACCTACCTATCCTAATCCTACCTCTCTCTCTCTTCCCTAAACCTTAACTCTTTATCCCTCCCTCTCTCCTAACCCTAGAAACTCATTATACACAGTCCTAAAAGTGTGTTGTAACAAGTGCTGAAGTATTTGGTGACCTTCCACTAAATGAAACTACCTCTACACATATGATTCATTCACTCCGTAGCTATAACCATCACAAAGGCACCTTGATTGGGCTAATCCCTGGCAACATCACCAAAAATGTCTGTACCTAAGTCGTAAAGCCTTAGGGACTTTTTTCGATTGAGACTATACCTCAATCACCCCACAAGTTCATACAATGGTGGATCAATACATGTTTAATTATCAATCCAAGAGATTAGACATATCAAGTGTATGAAGACATGTGCACACGTGATGGTACGTGAAGTGCCTATGCTACAATGCATGTGACTTGTCGCAGTTACCTCACCAACTCACTAATCCTCTGAAAATGCACGTCGTGATACCTATTACAGTAGTAAGCACAAATTCAAACTTTTCTCTTAGCTCCAAACTTGGAATATGGTCAATACAAGTTCATTTCAAAGTTATCGATAAGACACATCTAATGATGGTACTTTCAGTTGAATCTAACAAACATGCTTCAAGTTATGAGCAAAATAAATAATGGCAAGAAAGACCAACACTTGCTCAACAAATCCTCAAGTCTCACACATGCATTACACTACGTTAAACATGAAGGGAAGTGATAGACAACAGTCCTACACACATTTCAAGCATGAGATAGACACACATAAGCTCTTGGAGAAGACGATAATCAACTCGAAAGAGGAAAATTCGAGAATCAGCTTCAGGTCTTCACAATGGCAAAAAGTTCTTTACAGGAGTCACTGAGTGACTTATATACATGTGCCCTAAAATTGGTCCTTTCACACAAGAGACTAGCACTTTTATTGAAAATTACTAAAGTCCTACTATGTTACATGATTTGGGGTTCATGCATCTAGAGGACTCCTCTAGTGCATTTACATGGCTTCATGAGGTTTTCATAGGAACTTGAAGAAGAAAATTTATGCCCATACTTTGAAAAATTTTTGGGGCTCCCTTTTTTGTGCTCCTTTTCTCTACAACAACAACCAATCTAGCTTTGTGTCAATCAATGCTAGCATGTGACTTTCTCTTAATCTTGTAAACCCACTTTCTACCAAACAAATGCATGTGAATAATCATAGGCTTATGTTCACGGCAAGCCTCATAAGGAGTGATGAAGCTAATTCTTTTGTAGGGTAGTGATTCAACATATAGTTTGCACACATGATCACTTCCATCCAAAACTTGTGTAGAATGTACTTTCCTTTGACCATACATCGTGCCATTTCAAGGAGTGTTCTATTTTCATACTTGAAAACACCATTTTGCTAAGGTGTAGATGGCTCCATATATTGGTGTGAAATTCCTCACTCACAAAGAAAGGCATTAAACTCATTTGATATGTATTCACCACCATAATCTATGTGTATAGTCCAAATCTTGTTTGAAGAAAAATTTTTAGTCATAGATAAAAATTCTTTGAAGCAAGAAAATACCTCATTCTTTGCTTTCATAGGATACACCCATGTATGGTGAGTAACGTCATCAATGAAGCTAATAAAATATACATACTTCCCAAAACATGGAGTTTTGATAGGACCGCATACATCACAATGAACAAGATGCAATTTTCTTGTAGTGTTTATATGACTATTTCGCACATGCATGAGGTTGCAACGGGAAAGAAGGAGGTCCTGAAGTGCATAAAGAAAGATTAAATGTAGGGCCTTTGAAGCATCAACCAAAAGACAAAAAACAAATGCAGTGCTTACCAAATGGTGCATGTGATGAAAAGAAGTAAATAGGCTTAAGCAATACAACAAGGCCGGATGTGTGAGAACAAAGATTTATTCGAAGGCCAAAAGTTAGAAAGAAGTAGAGGCTCAAAAGTTGAAATGTGCGACTAAGATAATCACATTCTTAGCCACTAGGTGCATGCAATGGAATGAAATAGATTGGCCAAAACCAATGCTCTAGATCCTGATTTATGGTCAATTCCTTAAGGACGTAATACATCACCTATGAACGGTTAAGGCCTCACAAGGTGCTAGTAGTGGTCACAAAGCTAGAGACACAAAGCAAAACATGTCAACGGATGATAGAGACAAAGATGGGGAGTGTTGTTGAGAAAATAGCACAAAAATGGGAGCCCCAAAAATTTTTCAAATTGTGGAATTAAATTTTCTTCTTCAACTTCCTATGAAAACCTCATGAAACCATGTAAATGCACTAGAGGATTCCTCTAGATTCATGAACCCCAAATCATGTAACATAATTCCTTGTAACATAGTAGGACTTTCATATTTTTCAATAAAAGTGCCAGTCTCTTGTGTGAAAATACCAATTTTAGGGACATGTATATAAGTCACTCGGTGACTCTTGTAAAGAACTTTTTGCCATTGTGAAGAACTCAAGCTAATTTTTGAATTTTCCTCTTTCCAACTGATTATCTTCTTCTCCAAGAGCTTGTGTGTGTGTTTCATGCTTGAAATATGTGTAGGACTATTTTCTATCACTTCCGTTCATGTTTAACCTACTGTAATGTGTGTGAGAGACTTCAAGAGTTGTTGAGCGAGTGTTGGTGTTTCCCTCCATTCACTATTTTGCTCATAACTTCAACCATGCTTGCCAGATTTGAGTGAAAGTACCACCATTAGATATGTATTGTCGATAGCTTCAAAAAAAACTTGTGATTGACCATATTTGAAGTCCGTAGATGCGAGAAAAGTTCAAATTTGTGCTTATTGTTGTAACAGGTATCACAACCTACATTTTTAGAGGATTAGTAAGTTGGAGAGGTAGCTCAGACAAGTCACATGCATTGTAGCATAGGCACTTGGGCACTTCACTTACCATCACATGTGCACATGTTTTCATACACTTGATTACATCTAATCTCTCGGATTGATCAACAAACGTGTATTAATCCACCATTATATGCACTTCTGGGACAATTGAGGTATAGTCTCAATCGACACAAGCCCCTAAGGTTTTATGACTTAGGTACACAGTTGCCAAAGGATATTATGTGCACCAATATGGCATTGAGTATGAGGAAAATTTTGCAACTAGTTCACGCATGACTACCATTCATACTGTGGTTGCATTGGCTACCCAATACGGTTGGAAAGTACATCAGTTGGACATAAAACAACTTTCTTGAATGGTCATTTGCAAGAAGAGGTTTATGTGAAGCAATCTCCTAGATTTTCCATGAAAGGGCAAGAGCATATGGTTTGTCCCTTGCATAAAGCCTTGTATGGTCTCAAACAAGATCCATGTGCATGGTATGACAAAATCCATAAGCACTTGATTGCTCTTGGCTTCACATGTAGTCCAATTGAAAGCACACTCTATGTACACAAAGTTTCTTTTTTTAATAAAGGAAGTTTGGCCTTAGCCTACTCTCCCGGACTTGAATTAGAGAAAGGAAAAATACAAAAGAAGGGGACTAGTGCCCACGGGATCTCCCAAATCCCACAGAGTGGGGGAAGCTTTTACAAAGTGTAGATGGCTTTACAAGAAAAAGGTTAGTCACCCACTCGTTGTTTATTCGGTTGATGACATACTATTGAGTAATTCATGTGATGCAAAACTTGAAATCCTTGTAGTTGATTTGCAACATGCTTTTGATGTCACTTATCTTGGACCTCTTTTGAGTTACTATCTTGGCATCTAGTTTATATCCATTGAGGGGGGAATTGTAATGCATCAAGCAAACTATGTTGAAAAACTAATTCAACATTTCGACTTTGTGAATCGCAAGCCAATTTCTACACTAGTTGAGATAGGTTTTAGGTTCTCACTTAAGGATTCCAATAATGCATTTGACACTTCTCTTTATAAGCAAGTTGTGGGATGTCTTATGTATGCATGCGATAGAAGGATGGATATACAATATGTAGTTTCCCAATTGAGTTGATTCATGCATAGCCCTGACACTAAGCATTGGCAAGCGATGAAATGTGTGTTTAGATTTCTCCAAGGAACTTTGAGTTTAGGTCTCTTTTATGCCACATATATTCAACCATGCTTGCATGCTTTTACAAATAGTGATTGGGCTAGTTGTTATGATACTCATGTGTCCACCAGTGGTAATTGCTTTTTCCTTGGAGACTCATGCATATCTTGTTGAGTAAGAAGCAACCTATAATGGTGACATCTAGTTGTGAAGCTAAGTACAGGGCAGTTTTCATAGCTTGCCTTCACTTAAACTTTCAATTTATTCAAACATGATTCAAGAGTTTTGTGTGGGACAAGGTAGGTCCCATGATCCTTAAACTCAACTTCACTTGTAATTCTAATCTATTTAAGCATGGTTTAAGAGATTAGGCTAGAGAATCCTTTGTGGGATAAGGTAGGTCCCATGGTACTAAAAGTCACCTTCACTTGTACTTTCAATTTATTCAAGCATGATTTGAGCACCTATGCGAGGGAATCCTCGATGTGCCAAGCATCTAACTTATGTTTTGTGGGATAAGGAGAGTCCCATGTGCCAAGCATCTAGCTCTTGTTTTGCGGGATAAGGTGGGTCCCATGTGACTAAAACTTTCCTTCACTTGTACTTTCAATTAATTCAAGCATAATTTGGGAGATTAGCCTCTATCCAAGCTTCCTTTGAAAAGGATATATGCAAGAATAAGGAGAAAACCACAAAAATCTCAATGTTTCATCAAGAGATTAAAAGATTTACATGTAAGCATTGACAAGGGAAAAGTATTACATGGGACATGAAAGTGTGCAAGTATAAATTTTAAAGCCATCTCATGAATAACCAAAAAGTAAAAAATAATTACTAGATTGATATTTAGATTGATGGCAAGGTAGGAAAATCTGAGCGAAAAATCGATTGCTTTGAAGATGTAATGGGGCAATGAGGATTTAACCGCCTACTATCTCATGGTAGGCATGTTTCAGTTAGTAGCAGATGTTATTGAGAGTGAGGAATCAAAATTTTGGAATGAAATTATTGTACCAAAATTTTCTTGCATTCTCATATTACCAAATGCACATTCACAAATGCATGCCTCCATGTCTAACGGATTTAGGCTTGTTTGGGCCATTGCTAGGAGGATGAGAAGACCATTAATACAATATTTAACCCTTTATGGAACTTCACACTTTCTTTTAAAAATATCTAGCATTCTTCAAAGGTTATGATAGACGACAAAATTTAGAAAGATTTGTTAGAAAGCTATAAACTCTATACATTCTCATTGATTTATCTCAATTTAATGTAGTAATAACATTATATGAATGTTTCCAAAGGAAAGAAATTGTTAATCTTTGTGAGAAATCATGATACTAAGCTTTTCGACATCTTCATCAAGTGGAATTTGATTCTACAAGAACTATTTATTTAAAGATGCCTAACACATTTAAAGATATCTAACTTAAATTCTCGAGTAGATAATCATAGATGGGCAATGGAGCCTTATGTTTGTATCGAATGTGCAACAGGTGTACTAAGGCTTCTTTTGTCTTTGAAGAGGAACATCAGAGATGGCTAAAGGTTCCCAATGTGTAGTACATGTTTGCAATTATGTCTTTCATCTATAACGTTCTCTATTCCTGAAGGCCTCCATTTTTGTAAAGAAGAATGCCCCTGCCTGCTACTTGTAGAAAACCAAAAATCTTCTAGGAACTTGGAGGTGAATCACTATCTTTGGCAATGAGAATGTTGAGCCTTACATGAAGCAGTCCTCTACTGCACAAAACCCACTGGTTTTCCTCTACATATTGGACATGATGCATGCTATGAGAGCCACCTGTCTATATAGGCTAGATGGATGTCATGCTAGCGTAGAGGAAGCATGAGCATGCAATCCCCATCGGCAAGCTCTATGAGGTGGATTGAGTAGAATGAGGTGGAGGTAACCCCATCTGAAGCACAAAGAGGGTCCGAGTGGTAAAGTCTTGTGGGAAAAGAGCTACCATACATAGTGCAAAGAGCCATTGAGTTGGCGGAGGAGGCAATTTGTGGGTTGCCCTGGCAAAAGGGAGTGATTTCCCATCAAATGAGGAAGCGGAGACCTAGGGAGAGAATGAGGACATTCAGATGCAACAAGGTAATGATGAGAATGCTGCTAGCGAGATCCCCCCACTCTGCCAGCACTACTACCTCCGCCTCTAAGATGAGTGCTAATCGAACTTGATAAAACCACCTAGACTATGTTGCTTCTGTTGTTATTGTTATGAGAATTAAATACTGCTCTATCATCACCCGCTCCTCCTCTTACTCCAAGTAATGGCATGGATGTACCTTCTCTTTTCCACCCTGCATATGGAACTCTGAAGTACTTTGGATATGTACTGACTTTGAGACACGTATATGCATCTTTCACTTCTATCATGAGTAATGCACATGCCAAGAATTTGTTTGGCATCCCCCAAATCCTTCATATCAAGTGTCATACGCAACTTTTTTTTTACAATTGACAAGTTATAAGAGGACTTCCCATCAATCAACATATCATTGACATAAAGTATCAAGCACATCAAGCTGCCATCTGAGCATCTTTTTGTGTAGAGAGAATGATCCTCATTGCTTCTAGAATAGCCTTGATATTTTTTAAAAGCATCAAACATTTGGTAGCATTGTCTAGGGGACAATTTAAGTCCACATAAGCTCTTCTTCAGCTTACAAACTAGACTTTCTTTTCCAGGAACTACATAACCCTCTGGTTGTTCCATATAGATCTCATCTGTAAGATCTCCATGCAATAAAGTAGTTTTCACATCCATTTGGACTAGCTCTAAGTCCTCCATTGCAATGAATCCAAGCAATATTCACAAGGTAGTCATCTTGACCACTGGAGAGAAGATTTCCTCAAAATCAACACCATGTTGCTTCCTAAAACCCTTTGCAACAAGTCATGCTTTATACTTTGGAGAAGCACTATTTGATGTGAATTTTACTTTATATACCTATTTACATAGTAAATCTTTCTTGCCCTTTGGAAAAGGTACTAAATCCCAACTATCATTCTTATGAATAGAATCCAACTCACTCTTCATGACATGCTCCCACTTTCCATGATCCTCTATCTGCATTGCCTCTTTGTAGCAAGAAGGCTCATCAACATTTGTTAGCATAACAAAATCCAAACTTGGAACTTATCTATCAATTGGATGTCAAATACATGTAGAGCATCTCAATGGTTGCTCAACTAGGACATTTGCAAATTGATTTGATCAGACACTCTTGAATATCCCTATGTGCAACATTTTTATGCATGCTAACTAGAGAATTAGTATCCACAAACACCACTCTTCTCACTTCAACCTCCTTAATGGGTTGTTTATGCATCTTAGATTCATTGAAAATGACATCACTACTTTTGATCAGTGACTCTGCTTCAGGATCCCATAAGAGATATCCAAATTGGCCTTCTCAACTATATCCAAGAGAAATGCATTTCTTTGACTTATGGTCCAGCTTTTGTCTAAGGTTCTTGGGTATATGAACATATGATTCATACCCAAAATCTTGAAGATGATCATAATATTGTGGCTTCCCTTTCCATAACTCTTGAGCCACTTTCAAACCTTTGGCAATACTAGGTGAAAGGTTAATCACATGAACTGTAGTTGATGCTGCTTCTACCCAAAAACCTTGTGAAAGGTTTGCATGATGCATCCTTGAAACTACTATATCTTGACTATTTCTTTTCATCCTTTCAGCTACACCATTTTGTATTGGAGTATAGATAGTTGTAATCTCTCTATGAATTCCTTTAGACTCACAAAAAAGGCTGAATTCATGTGAGGTATAATCACCCCCATTATCTGAAAGTAAACCCTTAAGATTGTTGGAGTTAGACGTCTGCGGAAGCACGTGAACAGCACAAGGAAGAAGAAGAAGGTTGGAGCACAACACACAATACTAAATGTATATTACTAGAGAATGTACAAAGATAAGTAGCCCATTTAGGGTTATATGCGTATATACAAGCCGGGAAAAAAACCTCCTAAAGAGGGAAAAAAGTGCCCCAGCGGTCCTAGTGTGTTCACACACATCACTACATAAATATATCAACAAATCCCCCTTGGGAGTGATGCAGTGAACAAGGAGATGCCGATCTCCCCAGCAGAGAACCACTCCCTGACATATTGATAATGCACCTCAATGTGCTTAGTGCGAGCAGGGAACATAGGGTTCCTCGGAAGTGCCAATGTGCTCTAACTGTCAGTGAAGATGGTGGTGGCAGAAGTCTAACCAACACCCAAATCAGCCATAGGGCATCTCAGCCACACACACTCAACAGTCGCTGTGAAAGCTGCCCTATACTTAGCCACACAATTGGAAGTGGCCACAATAGGCTGCTTCTTTCTCAACCAAGATATACATGAGCTACCAAGCATGAAGCAAAAGCCACTAGTGGACACACAAGTGTCATAGCAACAAGCCCAATCAGAGTCAAAAAAAGCATGCAAATCTGGCAGTAGTGATCCCCCCTTGGGATAAAACAATCCAAGTAGCTGAGTACCACTCAAATAGCAAAAGATGCGCTTAACTACCTGCCAATGCTTGACTCCAGGGCAATGCATAAACCTACTCATCTGTGAGACAGTAAACTGAATATCTGGTCGAGTAATGCATAAGAAAATCAAGCATCCAACAGTCGCTGATAGAGAACAGCATCAAATGCATCTCCAGCATCATGAAGACTCAATCGTAAACCTGTCTCCATAGGAGTGGAAATAGGCTTACAGTCTTCAAGGCCAAAACGGTGCACTAATGTGTCAATATATTTTGTTTGACACAAAGTCATTCCACCATCAACTTGCATAAACTGAATGCCCAAATAGTGATGCAAATGCCCCAAATCAGACATCTCAAATGAGGCATGCAAATCATCCTTAAAATCAGCACTATGTGTCTCAATAGGACCATGATGCAGCATGTCATCAACATAGACAACAATGATTAGAAGCACAACATTAGCACGCTTAACATATAAGGTGCTTTCAGTTGGACTATTCTCAAAACCATGTTCAATCAGATAGGCATGTATCTTCTCATACCAAGCACGTGGTGCTTGCTTTAAACCATATAAAGCCTTCTTTAACCTACACACCTGGTTTTCATGCCCTTTCCGCACAAAGCCACTGGGCTAAAAAACATACACTTCTTCATGCAAGTCACCATTCAGAAATGCAGATTTAATGTCCAACTGATGTACATTCTAACCATGATGGGCTCCAAGTGCAGAAATGCTCCGAACAGTAGTCATACGACATGTAGGTGCAAAGGTCTCATCAAAATCAATGCCTCTTTCCTCTACATAACCCTTTGCAACAAGCCTAGCCTTATACCTACCAACTGTACCATCAGATTTATGCTTCAGCTTGTATACCCACTTAGTGCCAATGGCCTTCTTGCCAGGAGGCAAGTCACACAAAGACCAAGTACCATTCTTCATTATTGCATCATATTCAGATTGCATAGCAGCTATCCAATTTTCTGAATTTTGTGCTTCATCAAACAAAACAGGCTCATTCTCATCACAGAGACTAAATGCAGCCATAGCATAGGAATCTGATGCAAAAGAGGCACTATGAGAGCCTGAACGAGTACCATATGACAAAGGTGCTTCTAATTTGTTGTCACGTAAGGTCTACACCAGCCATTTTGGCATAGTTCTTGCTTGCTCAATATCAGCTCTCTCATCAATAAGTGCGTCATGTACATCTGCATCAGAAATGGAATTATTTGCATCATCACATGAAACCTGCAAAGGCTCAGAAGTTTCCTCATTAGGACCAGCACTAGACTATCCACCTGTAAAAAGAGGCAGCAAAGTATCATACATGTCTTTGGAGCTAACAGATGTCTCCTTAGTACATGAAAGCAATGGCTGAATAGCATCTTCCACAAAAACAACATCACGGCTAACCAGAATGTGTTTAGTTTGTGGATGATACAGATGATAGCCTTTACTTTCAGAACTGTACCAAACAAAAATACATTTTATTGCTTTATCATCCAATTTTCTACGATGTTGTTTAGGCACTAATGCATATGCCAAACAACCAAAAACACACAGGTGAGCAACAGATGTCTTGCGATCATGCCAAGCATCATATGGAGTGATAGACTGCAGTGCTTTAGTGGGACACTTGTTCAGTACATATGATGCACACATGACAGCCTCAAGCTAGAAACTATGTGGTAAAAGCCTGACTCTTGATCATGCACCTCGCCATCTCCATGAGTGACCTGTTCTTTTGTTCAGCAACTCCATTTTGTTGAGGTGTATACGGCACTGTAAACTGGTTTTTTATCCCACGTTCATCCAAAAATGCATTAAAATCAAAAGACATATATTGCCCCCTCGATCAGAATGGAGGGTGCCCATTTTACATGCTGACAGATTTTCAGCCAAAAACAAAAACTGTTTGAAGCACATGAACACTTTAGACTTTGGCTTCAATGGATATACCCATGCATGCTTGGAAAAATCATCGATAAAAGTCAAGAAGTAAAGATAATTCCCAAAAGAAGGTGTCTACATAGGACCATAGACATCACTATGTACAAGCTACAATTTTTTAGTAGCCCGAACTGAACCATCTTTTGGAAAGGACGAACACTGCATTTTGCCCAAAATACAGCCTTCAAAAATGTTTTCCAAGTGCCTCAAGTTTGGGAAAAGAGGACACCATTTCAGATTTCTGTAGGTGTAGCAAACTAGCAAAATTCAGATGACCAAAGCGTGCATGCCAAAGCTTAGCATCTGACATAGCCTGAGAATAATTTATTGCACATGCCAAATCATTTACAGATCTTTCATAGTCTATGAGCTTATACAGCCCACGACATAAAATGCCAGAAGCAAGAATCACATCGCCATCTGAGAGATCATGAACTATACACCTGTCATCACTAAATTTCACAACCAAGACAATCTTGGCTAATGCAGAAACTGATAATAGGTTCTTCTTGATCCTTGGCACAAATAGAGCATCTGACAAAGTGAAAGAACTACCATCAGGAGTAGTCAAAATGATCTTACCAACTCCCATAACAGGATAAGAGTAGTTGTTGGTGCATGTAACAATATTCCCTGTAGGGGCAAGCTCGAGTGAAGAGAAGAAACTGCGTTGCGAGGTAATATGTTTGGTTGCCCCACTGTCAAAATACCAAACATCTGAGTCTACTGCAGACATGCACTGATCATGAGAAGATGGGTCAAAACTGCATACAGTAGTAAATGCCCATTCTTCTTCCTGCACAAGATTAGCAGACTCTGTTTTTGGTGTAGAGGCCTCTGCAACAACCATTCCAGCCTCTTTCTTCTTTGCCTCTTTAGCGGCCAATTTTGGATAGTTCTTTATGATATGATCATTCCGTTTACAGTACTTACAAAACAATTTTTGCTTTTTTGATTTCTTCTCATCTTTATCTTCCTTCTTCGTTTATGCAGAATTAGCAGATTTCTGCTTACTACTTGAAGAGCTCCATTTTCCTTTTCCCTTTTGACTAGCCAGGAAAGCTTGATCTACAACTCACATAATGGACCTGTTCTACCTGGACTGATCTTCCTGCAACAGAACAGAGACTAACTCCTCAAATGATAAGGCATTTGGATTGCCTTTCATCATCAACCAAAGAGTAGAAGCAAAACTCTGATATGAATCAGGAAGACCATTCAGAACGGTCTACACAAGTGAGGTATCTAGTATAACCTCATCACTAGATATCAATTGTTCCTTCAAGTCTTTGATCTTCATTAGGAAACTGTCCATAGAATCACCTTCATTCATGTGCTCACTCTCCAACTGTTTTCGGAGGTAAGCAACACGAGCCTCATTCCTAGCTTGGTACAATGTGGTAAGTGTATCCCAAGCATCCTTAGTTGTTCTGCAAGAGCGAATGTGAGGAATAATGGCACGTTTGACAGACAAAGCTATCAATGCATGTGTCTGGGCATCTCTGCCATCCCAACGAATCTGCTCTACATTAGGCGCAGTAGAAACCACAGCACGAACAGGAATATGCAGAATATCATCATCTTTGACACCTTCTACATCAGCTTCAGTACCTGCAGTTGTGACAATTGTAGGTGTGATAGGACGTTTTTCGACACCTTGCACAATGTTCCATAGTCCTTTTGCAACCAACACATGTCGCATCATATAAGCCCATAACAGGTAGTTGGTACCATCCAACTTATCCTCAATAGCCAACATACGGAATTCGCTGCTTTCAGCCATGGCCAGTGACTAAAATACCTTGATGTAGAAAATTGATTGTATCTCAAAAAGTTGAATAGAACTGCCTAGACGAATTCTGCTAGACATATAGCAGGCTTTAAGATGCTTATACTAGCGAATAGAAATTGGTATATACCTTTGGCACAAAAAGACAAAATAGCCTACACAAGCATTGCGATAGTGCGTTCATGTGATTCTGAGACTACAACCGGAGGAGTGTCGACGGCACCCTAGATGAAGCAACAACCTACTCTGGTACCAATTGTTGGAGTTAGACGTCTGCGGAAGCATGCAAACAACAGAAGGAAGAAGAAGAAGCTTGGAGCACAACGCAATATTGAATGTATATTACTAGAGAATGTACAAAGATAAGTAGCCCATTTAGGGCTATAGGCATATATACAAGCCGGGGGAAGAAAACCTCCTAAAGAGGGAAAAAAGTGCCCCGGCGGTCCTAGTGTGTTCACACACATCACTACCTAAATATATCAACAAAGATTAGTTCCTTTTTCAGTCTGGACTGAAGCAAGCCATTTTTTAAAAGTAGGGAATAGATCATCCTTTTCTTTGATAGGATATACTTGGACTTTTCTAGTAGCATCAGCTATGAAAGAGACAAGGTAAAGAGAACCACCTAATGAACTTGTGTGCATATGACTATACACATTTGTATGAATGAGATATAAAGGCTGAATTGAAGAGTCAATATGCATCTTGTACACATTTCTAGCTTGATTTCCATATTGGCATTCTCACAATATGAAAAATCAGAGAAAGATAACATAGGTAAGTAGCCAGAATGAGAAAGATTTTCCATTCCCCTGCAAGATATATGGCACAAATGACCATGCCAAATATCAGCCATAGGTTGTTCAATAACAACTAACAAGTGTTCTTTCTGTGATAGGAATAAGGGATAAAGTGATCCAACTTTGCTTCCTTTTGTAATAATTATATTGCCCTTTGATATGCAAAAGGACTAGGCATAAAAAACTACCTTGTATCTAAGGTCATCAAGTTGACCAACTGACATCAACCTATGTGATAACTCAGGTACATGGTGTAAATTATGCAAAGTGAAGTTTGAACCATCAATGAACTCCACAACCACATCTCCAATCCTAAGAACGTCACATTGATAAGAGTCACCAAGCCTCACAGTGCCAAGAGACTTTGTTGCATAAGTACAGAACCATTTTGTATGTGGTATCACATGGAAAGAAGCACCAAAATCTAGCGGCCACATGTGGGAAAGAGAATCATCCATAAGAACCTCAGTTGGCATAGTGCTATCAAGTGTCAAAAAATCAACATCATCAAAAATACCACTAATTTCTTCAATCTTCACAGTCAAAGTAGATGGTGCAGGTACCTATTTAACATGCCCATCAAAATTCTATCCTTTACCTTTAGCATTCTTTAATGCACATCAGCTTTTCTTCATGTGTCCTTTCTTATGACAATAATTTCATTCGATATACCTCTTCCTTGATTTACTTCTACTCTTATTCTGGTGACCATTCTTTTCCTTCTTCTTGCTCTTTCCACGTTGTTGATTCTTTCCTTTGTAAGAATCACAAACATTTTATGCATCTCCACTCTAAGTGCCAACCATAGATTTTCTACAAAACTCCTCACTCAAGAGTGCTCCACATATGTCATCATAGACCAGTTTACCACCAGGCGCACTATTGCTAATAGTTATGTAGAACATATCCCATGATGAGGGCGAGGTGCATAACAACAAGACTGCTTTTATTTCATTCTCGATGTCCATTTTGTAAGCCTGTAACTAGGAGAATATATCATCAAAATCATTGAGCAACAACATTGTTTATGTCCTTCGTGAAAAGGTCATATGACTTTCTCATCAGATACGCTTTATTTGATGTTGTTTCTTTCTCATATGTATTGTATAACTTCTTCCCAAGCTCCTTTGCACTTTCAGAGTCCAATGCTATAAAGTAAATATTATTTGCCAAGTGCAATCAAATGATAGACTTGGTCATTTCATCTAAGTCATCCCAATCATCTTCATCCATGTCACCAGGCTTCTTAGGGATTCCATTTACTAGCTTCCATTGCCTCCTCTAAATCAAGACATCTTTAACCTGATTCTTTCATAGAGAAAAGTTTGTGCCATCAAATTATTGGATCTCAAAATGGTTTTTTCCCTACAAGTTATAGCTCCTCCTACGAACACTAGCACTAGACCCTGATCCACAAGACATGCATGAGACCTCTAATGCCCTAATGATAGAGAACTGAATAGATTGATAATAGAGCTAGAAGAGTGCAAACGCCACTAAGGCTGAATAAAGGATGTTCAAGTGTCAACTTTTGGGAAAAATTAACAGAGGATCCCTAGAGAAATGGACTAATGAGCAATAATCACCAACCAAAAGGATTTTTTGAGAATATACGTGTTCACACCAATAAGTGTATCAAGGAGTACATGGACCACTATATAGTTGATAAAACAAAAATTTGGAAAACTTTTGCCAAAGTCTCCTCAACAAAATGAGCATATGACCAATGTGAAATGCTCATAAAACTGCAATTATTGACATGTAAACCTACATAGGCAATCACTAGCTCCACTACATATAATCAATTAATTGAAAGAAGCCACCTAGGCCTATTGAGCACCTATGAACAACTATCATACATCTCCTATGGTGAGGCAAGGTAAGTCTTCCACCTGCATTACCAAAGAGACCCCAACATCTAGATGTCTCCTAGTTACAAAAACCTCACCATGACCCTCTTTATCAACTTCAAAAGGCTTTATGCAAAAACTTTAATGGCTATATCAATGACCACATGGACGTACATAAGCATTATCCACAAAAGCATTCATAGTCTGTATGTGCTCAATATATCTAGTAAGATGGCACTTAAAGGTTGAATTCAATACCCAAAAATTGGCCAACAACACCTGCAAGTTTATGTCAACTCTCTTATTTAAGCTCAAAAACCTGCATAGACTTGTAGTGGCTGCTCCCACCAAAACTAAAACCTTTCAAGGAACCTGTAGATTTACTAGTATGGCTGAAAATACAGCCCTAGAAGGTGAACATTCATTGTCAAAAAAGTACACAAAGCACTCTTCTTTATGTTATTGGACCTATGTGAAGAGAACTATGCACAAAATTACTCCAAAGTGGATCCACAAATCACCCTTAAAATGCTTCAAAAATAGGCTTTGAAAGCAAAGAATGAAGCTTTGAGGGCCCAGAACTTGTCGAAGATAAATGAACCTTATTCTTTCCCCTTCTTCAAGCACCACAAGACTATATCTTAGTGGCAAGAGATTGCCATGGTTAAGCAAGCTCCGACGGGAATAGTACTAGGATGGGTGACCTCCAGGGAAGTATGACGTACCTCCTTCTTCCTTGGTTGTTGAGGTCCCCTCTCGCATGTAGCCAACGGTTCCAATGGTGAATTTGGTGACTCGGATGACAACGTATACCAAGTTCTATGCCTTGGTTGCCACCTTAGTCGTAAGCCTTGGAGAAAGCCTTGGGTGGGTGGGCTGATAAAGTATTTCGATGGCCATGCACCACACGATGCTCTGCTTCTTGAGAGCTCCACAAAGATACCCTTAGAGTAGAAAACTAAGCTCTAGGTTCCGCACACGGTACTCTACACAGAGGCTAGAGAATACACAAAAAACATAGTACACATGGAGCATGAACATAGACTTCTTAGGTGTTACAAATGTGGTCGAACTTATAGTTTGTGGTTGACTAGGCCACTATATGTTTTATTAAGGAACATATAAAAAGTGTCTAATGACCATTTGGCCTTTCACATAGACACTAACAATAACATTTTTCAAGAAGGAAAAAATGTTATAATGTAAGATTATGACATGAGTGTTAGACCATTTCAGAGAGATATTAAATCAGACACTGTTTGGTCATTCTCGTGTAAGCTAAATTCTTAAGGGTATACTTAAGCAAAGGTGCATGTGCTCTCTAAAAAATCAAGTATCTTGGCCCAATGGTCAATGCATATGGATGGGAAGGAAGAATTCTTGGGTTCAAGTCCTATGAAAGTCATGGGAACTTGGCACACATGTAGTTACATGGCTGACACTTGCATTGTTAGTACCCACTTTCCATAAAGGGTAGTCCCTTGGAGAAACTATATATAAAAGCATAAGGTTTGGTGGAGAGTCATCTCTCTAGCTTATGTTCCTTATGTTCTTGCTTTGTTGCAATATCAAATAAACAAAAGTATGAAGAATAGAAAATATGGTGCATATCATCCTATCATCTTCACTTTGGAGACAATATTATTACAATAATAACCAGAGAGATTGGGTGGAGAGTCATCTCTCTAATGATAGTCCTTATGTTATTGCTTTGTTGCAATATCAAATAAATAAAAGTATGAAGAAAAGAAAATTTGGTGCATATCGTCCTATCAACTTCACGTTCAAGACAATATTATTACGATAATAATGAGAGAGTTTGAATATTATTTCCATATATGAAAATACATATTATCATGTTGTGTATGATTAATTTGACATGGAATTTACAGTTCATATTTTTTCTTTCTATGCATTATGCATGAATAAAAAAAAAAGAAACTTTTAAAACTTAATAGAAAGAAAGCTTTAGAATAAAAAACATGACCATAAAGCGGACGTACAAAAAAGACAATAAAATCCTTTTGGTGATTTATGAAACTTACTTCTTCGTTCTTTGAATGAAGACACAATTTTCAATATATGTGTGAGAGTATGACCCAGTCAAGTGCATGGAAACATGTGCTTATATAATGGTTAATGTGGGAAAGGGAAAATTAATGCATAGGAAAAGGGAATATCCACAGATGACACCTCTTACACAAAAGTGTGTATCACGATACTTGGCACAACAACAGACACAAATTGAGTTATATCTCTCAACTTGGATAGTAAAATATAGTCAACAATGGATTCATTTTGAGGCTCTAGATGAGCACATCCAATTATGTTATTCAGCTTGATCGAATCTCCATGCTCCAAGTTATGCCCAAATATATGGAATGGTCAGAATCACCTACATGCACCTAAAGACTCCCTACACTTCACACACACACACACAATATAAACTAAAAGAGATGGGGAGGGGGTAGAAAACACCACTAGACAAATTCCATGCCTCAAGCACACATAGAAGCTCATAATAAGAAGAAAATTCAAAATTTCAAAAGCTATCTTGATTATGGAAAAAATGATTTACAAAAGAGCCACAAGTGACTTACATACATGCACCCTAAGTTTGGTCCTTTGATACAAGAGACTAGAACTTTCTCTATAAATCTCTAAGTTCCTACTATTGTATAAAACTATTGTCACAATCTTCAAGGATTATGCATCTAGAGGACTCATGTAGTGCAGTTACACGGCTTCTCCATGCTTTATGATGATCTTTAAGAAAAGAAAATGCGCTATTTCTTAAAAATTTTGTGGGCTTGCTTTTCTTTTCTTCTTTCCTCTACAATTCTCTGCAACAATAGGGCTTATGTTTCAACTAGTATACCCATTTACTACCTATGGCCTTTTTTCCTAGATGCAAATCACATAAATACCAAGTACCATTCTTCATAATAACATAATATTCTAATTGCACAACAACCATTCAATTTTCTAAATTTTTTGCTTCATCAAAAGAAAAAGGATCATTCGCATGATAAACACTAGAAGTAGACATTGCATAGCAATTTGATGGCAAAGATGGAAGGTGACAACATACCATTCCATCCTCTTTCTTTTGCAACCAATTTTGGACAACTCTTTATGAAATGATCATTTCCCTTACACTATTTGACAAAATGTTTCTGGTTTTCTGTTTTCTTATCATCTTTGTCTTCCTTCTTTAATTGCATAGCATTAGCATATTTCTATATACTACTAGATGATCTCCATTTTCCTTTGCCCTTCTAACTGGCTAAAAAAGCTTGATCTATAACATGCATGATTGACCTATTCTACTGGACTAATCTTCCTGTAACAAAACCTATACTAAATCCTCAAATGTTAAGCCATTCGGATTTCTATTCATCATTAACTGAAGAGTAGAAAAAAACTCTGATATGAATATGGGAGACCATTAAGAATAGTCTACACAACTGAAGTATGTGGTAAGACCATCATCATAAATCAGTTTCTCCTTCAAATCTTTGGTCTTTATCCAAAACCTATTCATAGAACCTCCTTCATTCATATCCTCACTCTCCAACTATTTTTGGAGATAAGCAACATGAACCATATATATATATATATATATATATATATATATATATATATATATATATATATATATATATATATATATATAGGTTTCAATTGACCAATATAAGTGCCTTGAAGTCTACTATAGTTTTAGAAGAGCTCAATAGAATGTTTCTATTTTTTTGAGATACAACCATTTTTTTGCATGAGGGTATTTAGTCACTAGCCATGGTTAAAATCAATGATGTATTCCATATGTTTTTTTTTCAAGGATAATTTGGATTGTACTAATTACCCATTGTGCACATATATATGATGCAACATGTATTGGTATGAAAAGGGTTATGGCATATTGTGTAGGGAGTTGATAAATTCCCTACTATGCCTACACACACACACATGTATATATATATATATATATATATATATATATATATATATATATATATATATATATATATATATATATATATATATATATATATATATATATATATATATATATTATATATATATATGTGTGTGTTTGGCACAAAAGGAAAAAATTTCTTGTAGAGTCGATGTGATAGTGCCTTCAAAGACTGAAAGGAGCTAAGATCATAGTTTCCATGCCACATAGCAAAGTTATATATATATATATATATATATATATATATATATATATATATATATATATATATATATATATATATATATATATATATATATTATATATATATGTGTGTGTTTGGCACAAAAGGAAAAAATTTCTTGTAGAGTCGATGTGATAGTGCCTTCAAAGACTGAAAGGAGCTAAGATCATAGTTTCCATGCCACATAGCAAAGTTTTTTTGAACTCCTAATTGCCCCGAGTATGCTCACCAATTTTCATGAAATTTTGAGCCTATGATTGGAGGGGTGTCAATGACACCCTAGATGAAGTGGCAACCTGCTCTGATACCAATTTTTGGATTATAAGGTCTACAAAAGCACAACAATAGCACAAGGAAGAAGAATAAGAAGAAGAAGAAGAAGCTTGGATCACAACACAATTGAGAATGAATTACCAAATGTATGTACAAAGATTAGTGACCCATCATGGTTATAGGTGTATATACAAACTAGAGAAAGAAAACCTCCTAAAGAGGAAACAAAATCCCGACAGTCCTAAGTGTGTTAACACACATCAATACCAAATTATATCAACAAATCAAAGATATCTTAAAGATAAAGACTATCTTTATCATTATCGCATGGTTAGGAAGAATTGACCATGCTTGGAAAAGCTTCTCCAAGGAGTTTCGTGGAATTGCTATAAAATTTAATAAAATTGTAAAGAGATAAAAGGGTATTGAAATATGTCCCTAGATGTTTGGCATAAAAGTTCTTTGTAAGAACTAGTAAGTGTGAAAAACAAGACATAACACCTTCATCTTTACTCTCAAATCTTGCACCAATAAGGATTAGAGAAAGGATCACTCGAAATGATCATGAGAGCATTCTAAAGACATAGACAAAAGGCCAGAAAGCAAGATGTATTTTTTTGAATCAGAGAAAGTACTCCCAGGTATGGGATTGTGGAATGCTAACTCTTCTTGAGAAATTTCCTTTGATGGCCAAGAGGGAAAGTACTCATCATTCATAGAAACCGTCAATCAATTTATCCTTTTCTTTGAAACAACACAAAGTTAATGTACCTGTACTAGAAGAAAAAAGTTTTACTTCACAATTTAATCCAAGGTGAATCATATAAAGTTTCACCAAGTTAAAGTGCCAAATCAAATTTAAATTCAAGGGTGAATATATTTTCAATCCACCGATAGATAGACTAAGTTAGTTTGAAAGCACCAAGTTCCTATTGTAACTCAGAGAAATCAATCTCTTGTTGGACAAAAGCTCAGTGGTTTGACATACTAATGTTGGATACCATGATGGAATTTAATCCCTCATATTTTCTCACTAGATGTGAAATGAACACAATACCTAGGTCCCTTCATACACCTTTTTTGCTATGCTAAAGAAAAACTCCAATTCACCTGCCTTACACTGATCTCAATCTACTAAACTTTTAGATACACTTAGTGTGTTTCATAAGCTTCCAACAAGCTATAGAACATCACAAATGGATTCTTTTAGGTCAATGAACAACTCTCTACAAAATAGACTATACGAAGATGTAGGATATGCAAAACTTAGGGTTACAAAGATACAATAATTTCACTACACATAAAACTGATTTCAAGAATCCCTCTTAGGGAAAGTAAGAGCATATCTAAGCTATAGAATGCACCTTAAATCTCTTGAATCAGATATATATACAACGAATTACAATTGGTATAAGCATACTACATCTATACCTACAAGAAACTAGAGGGGGTGTGGGCTTGCTAGCTCCTCCTCTATGCATATAACACCCTCCTTTGTGTTTTTCCTAGCTTGGAAGGCTGCATTTCAGCTCCTTGAGCCTTGGATGACTCTCTCCTTGAGCCTCCTTGAGTATATGTCTCTTGGGCTTCAATGACATACAAGACTTCCATGCATTTGATGACTCTTCACCTTCTTTTATAGCTTTTAGATGCCTCTCTTGACTTTTCCACCACCTTAGGAATGCCTTGCATGACCTTGCCCAACTTTGTGATTTCCCTAAGTGATTTGAGTCATCAATTGTGTCCACATTAAGGTCTTTGGACCCCTTTATCCACCTAAATCTTTCATAGTTCACATTTTCAACACTGCCGCTCAAGCTTTAGGTGGTAGTGTCTATATCAAGTAAGCTCATAGCTTTTGAGAACTTTGTTAACTTAGTCATGTCCAAGCTTTTGGTAACTATATTTGAAACTTGGTCCTTTGTACCTACAAAATGAACATTAATGTCCCCACTTGCATCCTTTTCCCTTACATAATGACACTACACCTACATGTTCTTACTCCTTGCATGATACATGGGATTATTAGCAAGATGTAGGCTTGACATGTTATCTCTAGAAATTGGAATTGTTCCAATTTGTATACCAAAATATTTGAAGAACTTCTTAAGCAACATTGCTTCGCATGTAGTGAGGGCTAATGCTTATATTCAGCCTCTGTTGAAATCAATGCAATTGTGGGCTGCTTTTTGCTCATCCATGAAATTTCTTTTATACCTAGCATGAAAACATAGCCAAAATTTGACCTTCTATCATCAACACTCCGTGCTCAATCTGTATCACTCCATGCTCTTACTTGAAGTTCTTCATCATACCTCTATAGAAACCCATGATCCACTATACTCTTCAAATACCTTAACACTCTCTTTGCACGATTGAGATGTGTATTTGTGGCTGCATGCATAAACTGAGATAGAGCTCCAACTATGTATCACAAGTCAAGCCTTGTGAGTGTAGTATAGATCAACGATCCCACAATTCTCCTATAGTGTGAGGTCTTCTAGCTTCTGACCATCTTCCTTGCTTAACTTGATATTTGAATCCATAGGTTGAGCTATTGGTTTGCAATGTTGGGAGAGATGGATGGATACCTCAAGGAAGTGAGATGGTACTACTAAAACCTGCTTTGTACTAGCCGTGATACACTTGAGAGTTATAAAGTAGGCCCTTTTAGCTTGAAAATAACACCAAGAAAGTACTTATGTACTTTGGAGTTGATGCTTGAAACAACTAATCCAAAACAGACTAGTTCAAGAATAGCTAGTGTTGAAAAACTAGCTATTTTAGTCCATACACCTATTGGCTTTTTCCTCAAAGCTCACAGTACAGTAACAACTGACTAAATTCATTTTGGGGGAATTCAATTATCCTAGATAGGTAATGATTGCAAGTGGAATCATTTAAAATGATTAACTATGCTCTGAGAAATCATTCTAGCAAATCAAATCTTACCCCCAACTTTTTAGGGACTAACCAGTAGATGATCAATGAGCACTTTGAAGACAATGTCTCCCAAATGCCTACATTAAATGCCTTGAAATTTTAACAACACAAAGTATACTTTAATCTGGTTCCAACAAGCCAAAGATTATGCAAAATGGATGAGTATTCACTGCAATATGACCAGAAGAAGTTGATTGTTCTGAGTATTCATGGCAGAGAAGTAGACAGAGATGTTCAATGAGTTACATGTATTATAACACATGACTGTACAGAATCATTGGCATTATAATGATGCTCAATGATGAACCGAGTGCGTTATGGTGTGCGCTACTCAAGTTCTACAAATGATCAAGGAGAGAGCTCTAAATGAGGCACACTACCCTGCGAGTTTTTTCAAGACCTTTTTATAAGTATTTCTTCTAAGTTTGAATTTTGAATTCAAACTTGGATCCAATCAAAAAGTAGCTCCTCTAATTTAGGAGACATTCCCTTATCTTGAATTCATAGATAATATTCCTCCCACTCCACAAGTTATAAGATTTTAAAAGATTCTCCAAGGATTTAATGATTTACAATGGTAAATGATCAAGTTGTTACAAGTTATAGTTCACATGACTCATCAAGTGCTTCCACACAATGTCTTCCATGCTAAGAAAAATGTGTAGGCTTGTACATTTGCACCAATAGCTCCCCCTCAAGCCAAACATCTTGGCTTGTATTGTTTCATCAATCTTCTTGAATATCCTGTAATACAATCATGGTTTTAAACCTGCAAAGTTTAGTACCATCAAGTGCTTTGGTTAACAAATCAACACACTGCATATTTGTAGATACATATGCTATTTGAATCTCTTTTCTCAAGAGTTTCTCTCTAACATAGTGATAGTGCACTTCTATATGCTTAGTTCTTGCATGATAAATAGGGTTGGCTACAAGATGCAAAGAACTAGTATACACTCATCGGTGAATGAGTGTGAAGTCCCAAATTTGAGTAGAGCAATCTAATCCAAATAGCTTCTTTTCTAGCATTTGCTAATCCCCTGTATTCAACCTCTATTGAAGATAGAGCAACAGTTGGTTGCTTCTTAGAAGTCCATGAGATGGGCTTATTACCTTCAAAATATAAATAGACAAAAGTGCGTCTTCTATCATCCTTAGATCCCGCCCAATCCGCATCTGAGTACAACTTTATCTCCAAATTTGATGTGTATGGGAAGTAAAGACCTTGATTTTGAGTACCTTTGAGATACTTCAAAATTCTTTTAGGAGCTTCCAAGTGAGGTGCTCTAGGTTTATGCATGAACTGACTCAGAACACTTACTCCATAACATATATCAATCCTTGTTAATGTTGCATAGTTTAGACTTCCAACTATGCTTTGATAACCTGCAATGTCTTCAAGCAACCCACCTTCATGAGCGCTTAATTTATGGTTTACCTCCATATGGGTGCTAGCTACTTTTGCATCCTCCAAGTGGAATTTCTTCAACATGTCCTACACATATTTCCTTTGAGTGATGTAGATTCCAGAGTGTTGATATATTTAGGTAGTGATGTGTGTGAACACTCTAGGACCGCCGGGGCACTTTTTTCCCTCGTTAGGAGGTTTTTTTCCCCCGACTTGTATATACGCCTATTGCCCTAATGGGCTATTTATCTTTGTACATTCTCTAGTAATACATTCAGTCTTGTGTGTTGTGCTCCAAGCTTCTTCTTCTTCCTTGTGCTGTTCGCGTGCTTCCGCAGACGTCTAACTCCAACAATTGGTATCAGAGCAGGTCGTTGCTTCTTCTAGGGCGCCGTCGACACTCCTCCGTTTGCAGTCTCAGGTTCGCACAAAATTTGGTGAGCATACTCAGGGTGTTTCCGAGATCAAAACGGCTTCGCTCTGTGGTGCCGAAATCGCGATCTGAGCTCGTTTCGGCCTCCGAACGCACTATCGTAGTGCTTGTGCAGGCTATTTCGTCCTTTTGTGCCAAAGGTATATACCAGTTTCTGTTCGCCAGTTTAAGCGTCTCGAAGTCTGCTACAGGTCTAGCAGAACTCGTCTGGGCAGTTCAGTTCAACTTTTTGAGATACAGTCAATTTTCTGCATCAAGGTATTTTAGTCACCGGCCATGGCTGAAAGCAGTGATGTATTCCGTATGTTGGCTGTTGAGGATAAGTTGGATGGTACCAACTACCCATTATGGGCTTATATGATGCGACATGTACTGGTTGCAAAAGGATTGTGGAACATTGTGCAGGGTGTTGAAAGACGTCCTGTTACACCTGTAACGACAGGTACTGCAAATACAGGTGTTGGAGCTGATGAAGATGGTGTCGAAGATGATATTCCGCAGATTCCTGTTCGTGCTGCTGTTTCTGTTGCACCTACTGCAGAGCAGATTCGTTGGGATGGCAGAGATGCCCAGGCACATGCATTGATAGCTTTGTTTGTCAAACGTGCCATTATTCCTCACATTCGCTCTTGCAGAACAGCAAAGGATGCTTGGGGTACACTTACCACTTTGTACCAGGCTAGGAATGAGGCTCGTGTTGCTTACCTCCGAAAACAGTTGGAGAGTGAGCACATGAATGAAGGTGATTCTATGGACAGTTTTCTTACAAAGATCAAAGACCTGAAGGAACAATTGATTTCTGCTGATGAGGTTATACCAGATAGCTCACTTGTGCAGACCGTTCTGAATGGTCTTCCTGATTCATATCAGAGTTTTGCCTCTACTCTTCGGTTGATGATGAAAGGCAATCCAAATGCCTTGTCATTTGAGGAATTAGTCTCTGTTCTATTGCAGGAAGATCAGTCCAGGCAGAACAGGTCCATTATGCGTGTTGCAGATCAAGCTTTCCTGGCTAGTCAGAAAGGCAAAGGAAAATGGAGCTCTTCTACTAGTAAGCAGAAATCTGCAAATGCTGCACATTCAAAGAACCAAGACAAAGATGAGAAAAAATCAGAAAAGCAGAAATTGTTTTGTAAGTACTGTAAAGGCAATGATCATATCATAAAGAACTGTCCAAAACTGGCTGCTAAAGAGGCAAAGAAGAAAGAGGCTGGAATGGTTGTTGCAGAGGCCTCTACACCAAAAACAGAGTCTGCAAATCTTGTGCAGGAAGAAGAATGGGCGTTTACTACTGTCTGCAGTTTTGACCCATCTTCTCATGATCAGTGCATGTCTGCAGTAGACTCAGATGTTTGGTACTTTGACAGTGGGGCGACCAAACATATTACCTCGCAGCGCAGTTTCTTCTCTTCACTTGAGCCTGCTCCTACAGGGAATACTGTCACATGCGCCAATAACTCCTCTTATCCTGTTATGGGAGTTGGTAAGATCATTCTGACTACTGCTGATGGTAGTTCTTTCACTTTATCAGATGCTTTATTTGTGCCAGGGATCAAAAAGAATCTGTTATCAGTTTCTGCATTAGCCAAGATTGGCTTGGTTGTGAAATTTGTTGATGACAGGTGTACAGTCCATGATCTCTCAAATGGCGATGTGATTATTGCTTCTGGCATTTTATGTCGTGGGCTGTATAAGCTCATAGGCTATGAAAGATCTGTGAATGATTCGGCATGTGCAGTTCATGATTCTCAGGCTATGTCAGATGCAAAGCTTTGGCATGCACGCTTTGGTCATCTGAATTTTGCTAGTTTGTTACGCCTGCAGAAATCTGAAATGGTGTCCTCTTTGCCCAAACTTGAGGCACCTGGAAAACATGTTTGTGAAGGCTGTATTTTGGGCAAAATGCAGCGTTCTTCCTTTCCAAAAGATGGTTCAGTTCGGGCTACGCAGAAATTGCAGCTTGTACATAGTGATGTCTGTGGTCCTATGCAGACACCCTCTTTTGGAAATTACCTTTACTTCGTGACTTTCATTGATGATTTTTCCAGGCATGCATGGGTATATCCACTCAAAGCAAAGTCCGAAGTGTTCATGTGCTTCAAACAGTTTTTGGTTTTGGCTGAAAATCTGTCAGCATGTAAAATGGGCACCCTCCGTTCTGATCGAGGGGGGGAATATATGTCTTCAGATTTTAATGCATTTCTAGCTGAACGTGGGATAAAACACCAGTGTACAGTGCCGTATACACCTCAACAGAATGGAGTTGCTGAACGAAAGAACAGGTCACTCATGGAGATGACGAGGTGCATGGTCAAAAGTCAGGCTTTACCACATAGTTTCTGGCTTGAGGCTGTCATGTGTGCAGCATATGTACTGAACAGGTGTCCCACCAAAGCGTTGCAGTCTATCACTCCATATGAGGCTTGGCATGACCGCAAGCCATCTATTGCTCATCTGCGTGTTTTTGGTTGTTTGGCATATGCATTAGTGCCTGAACAACATCGCAGAAAATTGGATGATAAGGCAGTAAAATGTATTTTTGTTGGGTACAGTTCTGAAAGTAAAGGCTATCGTCTGTATCATCCACAGACTAAACGCATTCTGGTTAGCCGTGATGTTGTCTTTGTGGAAGATGCTATTCAGCCATTGCTTTCATGTACTAAGGAGACATCTGTTAGCTCCAAAGACATGTATGATACTTTGATGCCTCTTTTTACAGGTGGACAGGCTAGCGCTGGTCCTAATGAGGCAACTTCTCAGCCTTTGCAGGTTTCATATGATGATGCAGATCATTCCATTTCTGATGCAGATTTACATGATGCACTTGTTGATGAGAGAGCTGATATTGAACAGGCAAAAACTATGCCAAAATGGCTGGTGCAGACTTTGCGTGACAGCAAATTAGATGCACCTTTGTCATATCGTACTCGTTCAGGCTCTCATAGTACCTCCTTTGCATCAGATTGCTATGCTATGGCTGCATCTAGTCTCTGTGATGAGAATGAGCCTGTTTCTTTTGATGAAGCACAAAATTCAGAAAATTGGATGGCTGCTATGCAATCTGAATATGATGCTATAATGAAGAATGGTACATGGTCTTTATGTGACTTGCCTCTTGGCAAGAAGGCCATTGGCACTAAGTGGGTATACAAGCTGAAGCGTAAACCTGATGGTACAGTTGACAGGTATAAGGCTAGGCTTGTTGCAAAAGGTTATGCGCAGGAAAGAGGCATTGATTTTGATGAGACCTTTGCACCTACATGCCGTATGACTACTGTTCGGAGCATTTGTGCACTTGCAGCCCATAATGGTTGGAATGTACATCAGTTGGACATTAAAACAGCATTTCTGAATGGTGACTTGCATGAAGAAGTGTATGTTTTTCAGCCCCGTGGCTTTGTGCAGAAAGGGCATGAAAACCAGGTGTGCAGGTTAAAGAAGGCGTTATATGGTTTAAAGCAAGCACCACGTGCTTGGTATGAGAAGATACATGCCTATTTGATTGCACATGGTTTTGAGAACAGTCCAACTGAAAGCACCTTATATGTTAAACGTGCTAATGATGTGCTTCTGATCATTGTTGTCTATGTTGATGACATGCTGCTCACTGGTCCTATTGAGACACATATTGCTGATTTTAAGGCTGATTTGCATGCCTCATTTGAGATGTCTGATTTGGGGCATTTGCATCACTATTTGGGCATTCAGTTTATGCACGTTGATGGTGGAATGGCTTTGTGTCAAACGAAATATATTGACACATTATTGCAGCGTTTTGGCCTTGAAGACTGTAAGCCTATTGCCACTCCTATGGAGACAGGTTTACGATTGAGTCTTCATGATGCTGGAGATGCATTTGATGCTGTTCTCTATCAGCAGGCTGTTGGATGCTTGATTTACTTATGCATTACTCGGCCAGATATTCAGTTTGCTGTCTCACAGATGAGCAGGTTTATGCATTGCCCAGGAGTCACGCATTGGAAAGCGGTTAAGCGCATCTTTCGCTACTTGAGTGGTACTCGGCTACTTGGGTTGTTTTATCCCAAGGGGGGATCACTACCGCCAGATTTGCATGCTTTTTCTGACTCAGATTGGGCTGGTTGCTATGACACTCGTGTGTCCACCAGTGGTTTTTGCTTCATGCTTGGTAGCTCATGTATATCTTGGTTGAGCAAGAAGCAGCCTACTGTGGCCACTTCCAGTTGTGAGGCTGAGTATAGGGCAGCTTTCACAGCGACTGTTGAGTGTGTGTGGCTCAGACGCCTTATGGCTGATTTGGGTGTTGGCCAGTCTTCTGCCACCACCATCTTCACTGACAGTCAGAGCGCATTGGCAGTTGCGAGGAACCTTGTGTTCTATGCTCGCACTAAGCACATTGAGGTGCATTATCACTATGTCAGGGAGAGGTTCTCTGCTGGGGAGATCAGCTTGGCATATGTGCCCACGCAGGAGAACATTGCAGACCTTTTCACGAAGGCTCTGCCTAGGGAGAAGTTTGAAGCTTTCCGCAAAGCTTTGGGCTTACTTCCTTTTGTGGAGTGATTTCCACATAGCTCGGCACTTCCTTATACATGAGTGCCAGCTCCTTGTTCACCGCATCACTCCCAGGGGGGATTTGTTGATATATTTAGGTAGTGATGTGTGTGAACACTCTAGGACCGCCGGGGCACTTTTTTCCCTCGTTAGGAGGTTTTTTTCCCCCGGCTTGTATATACGCCTATTGCCCTAATGGGCTATTTATCTTTGTACATTCTCTAGTAATACATTCAGTCTTGTGTGTTGTGCTCCAAGCTTCTTCTTCTTCCTTGTGCTGTTCGCGTGCTTCCGCAGACGTCTAACTCCAACACAGAGTTAGTGTATATCAACTCAAGTCCAAGAAAATATTTCAGAAACCCTAGGTCACAAATCTTAAACTCCTTCATCATTTGGTTTTTTATTTGTTTGATGCCATTGGCATCACTACATGTAAGAATGATGTCATCCATATATACACATAAATACATCATTTCTGAATTGCTTCTCTTGATAAATAGAGAAGAATCTGCCTTGCTCATCATGAATCCTTGGTCTTGAAGATAGGTTGTTAACCTATGGTTCCATGCCCTAGGTGCCTGCTTCAAATCATAAAGATATTTTTTTAATTTGCATACATGATATACCTTGCTTGGATCTTCATAGCCAAGAGGTTGAGCCATGTAAACCTCCTCTGAAATCCACCCATTGGGAAAATCATTTTTCACATCTAGTTGATACATATTCCGATTTCTAGATCCAGCTACACTTACCAATACTTTGATGGTGGGCATCTTAGCCACTGGTGAAAAATTTTCTTCATAGTCTATTCCATGGGTTTGTGCAAAATCCTTCGCCACAAGTCTAGCTTTGTACCTGTTTATGGATCCATATGAGTTCCTTTTGATTTTGTAAATCCACCTAGAACCAATTACCTTCATTGATGCTTTCTTGGGAACTAGTGCCCAAGTGTCATTCTCTTAGAGTGCTTCTATTTCTTCATCCATAGCCTCCTTCCGTTCTCCTTTGGTACTTGCTTCTTCAAATGAAGAAGGTTCTTCAAGTGATGAATCCTTAGCAAGATAAATAGAATGCTTAGTGACTAATGAAGTACCATATCCATATCCGATTGGCTTCTTACTCTCTCTTTATGATCTTGTTAAGGCTTGGTTGGATGACTCAAGTATGTCCTCCAACCTCCTCATCTTGACTTTGCCTTTTGATTTCCATGCTCTAAACTCTTCCAAGTTGATGGTGTCCTCATCATCTGATTTGGTGTCTTCAATTGTGCTTGGATCCTTCTTGGTGAGGCTTGGAAATTCTTCTTCCAGGTCATATGACAAATTGACCTTCCTGCATTCACTTTCAAACCAAGAGTCATTCTCATCAAACACAACATCTCTATTGACATTAAATCCTTTTTTCGATGGATTATAAAACATATACCCCTTTTGATTTATATCATACCCTATGAAGATGCATTTCTCTAGCTTGGGATCTAACTTACTCTGATTTGAGATGGAGCATGCACATACGCAACACAACCAAATATTCCACAATGTTCAAGTGATGGTCTCCTACCATTCCATGTCTCATAGGGAGTTGGTGTAGCTCAAGCGTAAGCACCACCTCCTTTACTTGTCAATCCGCGGAGACGTGAGGACTGGTATGAAGACCACGAGCAAGTGAAGGCACAAGTGCGTGAGTGAAAGCACACGAACATGCACACACATACACACACACGCGCACAAAGTAAGATCAACGAGAGGAACAATGGAAAGTTTAGTTTTTCAAAAGAGGTCTCATACAAAAGTTCTATTCTCTAACAAGCTAACCCCCAAAAATGAGCTCTCTAGCTCTTTTTATAGTTTTTTGACTAGTTTTGGCCCTGTCCAGACCTAGTGTCCGGCCTAGTTAAAAATTAGGTTCCAGGGCTTATTTGAGGGCTCAAACGAAGTCTAAAAATTATGAAAATTGGTACGATGGTACTTCTAATACTCCTCAAGCTCGAGGACTCCTCGGCTTGAACAAAATGGAGTTACTAAAAATAGATAATGGTATTTACAATGGTTTTTAGTGATGAAAATCACTATTTTTGTAGGGGATTCTTCTGAAAATTTGACATACACTTCTTGGAGCTCCCTACTTGCTCCCTTTCCTTGTGTGTCCACCTTTTGATATGCTTCTGTGCTTTGTCCTTGACTTTGAGCTTCAACAGGAGTCATCCCATCAAGGGACTTAGAAGGTATCCTATTAATAAGATAAGTGGCAGTAGACACAGCCTCTATATAAGTGGCAGTAGACACAGCCTCTACCCACAAATAATCAGGCAGCTTCTTCTCATTTAGCATAGATCTAGCTTCTTTCACAATCAATTTGTTCCTCCTCTCTACTACTCCATTTTGCTCAGGAGTATATCTAGTTGTGATCTCTCTCTTGATACCTCTGTCTTGCAAAAATGCATCAACCTCATTGGAGAAGTATTGACCTCCTGCATCTAACCTTATCCTCTTTAAACTCTTTCTTGTTTGATTTTCTACAAGTGGAAGATACTTTTTGAAACAACTAAACACTTTATCCTTATGTTTCATGAAATACAAGATAGTCCACCTATTGAAATCATCAATAAATGACACAAAGTACCTTGAGCATAAAATTGAAGGGTCCTTGCTTGGTCCCCACACATTTGTGTGGCCAAGTTCCAAGTAATCCTCATGCATATAGCCTTTCTTTGTAAAGGGTAACCTGTGTGATTTACCAAATTGACATTCACCACATTTATAGATCATATGTTGCTTGGATATATTAGGTATCCCAAGTACACATTGATCTCTACATATTTGCTTCAATGTTCTCTCACCAATGTGTCCTAGTCTTCTGTGCCATATCTCTAACTCAGACAATGTTTGATCCTTATAACTATAAAGTGCAATGTTTCTAGTGTCCTCAGGCTCAAATGTAAACAATCTACCTGTTTTCTTTCCTTTTGCAATTCTCCTAAATCCATGTTGGGGGTCCTCCACAAAGGCTCCAAATTTATTGAACCTAACCTGCAAACACTTTTCCACTATCTGTCCAACACTCATTAAATTCTTTATGATAGTAGGTACATAAAGAACACTATGCAACAGATTCTTATTCCCATCAGAAGTTTTGACATTTCCTACCTTGACAACTAAATGCTTGGTATCATCACCTGTCTACACTTGGTGCTTTCCCTTGGGCTCTTCAAGATCAGAAAGGAGAGCTATATTGCCTGCTACATGGTTTGAACAACCTGAGTCAATATAGAAGAGGTGCTCATCATTCATACCTTGTTTTGAGGTCATGTTCATAATGGGAAGAGAATCCTCTTGATCCTCTGTATAGTTGTTGAAGTCCTTTCTTGATTTGTATCCTCCTTGATAATTGTTGTTGTAATTGTTGTTGTAGCCATGGTTGTAACCTTGGTTATGATTGAATCTTCCTCTTGATTGTGAGTAGCCACCTCTTTGGAATTCTCTTACTCTCTAGTTCTTGAAGTTCCTATAGCACTCATCTATTGTGTGATTAGACAGTCCACATATATTGCATGGGGAAGATTTGAAAGGTCTCCCCCTACCTTGCTTACCTCCTCTACCCCTTCCTCTTGAATTCCTACCTCTCCTTGCATAGTTAGCTTGAGAGGTAACACCTTCATCTTCAAACTTTTTTCTCTTTCCTTTATCCTTAGACTTTCCTTTATCTGTATAGAGGGCAGAAGAATTGTTACCTCTTGATGGTTCACCATTTTTGTTGAGCTTGGACTCATGGGTGAAGAGTTGCCCCATGAGAGTGGTTAGATCAGGGATTTCATATCCATATAAAGATCCATTTTAGTTGTGAAGGATTCCCACTTATCATCTGCCTTGATGCCATTGATTATCTATCTCACTATTTGCTCCTCTTCAATGTCCTCTCCTATGCTTGCCAACTAATCATCCACATCCTTTACCTTGGTCACATACTCTAAAATATTCTGCTTACGTTGCTTCTTTTGAGCAGTAAACTCTATCCACAATTGATTTTTCCTAGCTCGTGCATTAGAAGAAAAGTATGAAGATAGAGTATCCCAAGTCTCTTGGGAAGTTTTACAATTCCTAATATGAGGAAGAAGGAAGTCAGAAATAGAGTTAAGTAGATATGACTTGGCTAAAGCATCTTTGGCACACCATGAGTTGAGTCTTTCTTGCTCCTCTCTTGTAGGTTGATCTTTGCTTCTAAATGTGGGCATCTCCTCGTCTACTGATATGTAATCATAGAGACTTCTTCCTTGTAGATAGGTCTTCATCCTCAAGGACCATGCTGGATAATTATTCTTGTCCAAGTTATCAATGAAAGAAGGGAAACCATCTCCCATTTTAACTCAACTTGCTCTAATACCATTGTTGGGAGAGATGGATGGATACCTCAAGAAAGTGAGATGGTACTACTAAAACATGCTTTGTATCAGCCCTGATACACTTCATAGTTATAAAGTAAGCCCTTTAGCTTGCAAATAACACCACAAAAGTACCTATGTACTTTGGAGTTGATGCTTGAAACAATTAATCCAAAACAGACTAGTTCAAGAATAGCTAGTGTTGAAAAACTTGCTATTTTAGTCCATAGACCTGCTGGCTTTTTTTTTCTCAGAGCTCATAGTACAGTAACAATTGAAAAAATTCCTTTTGGGGGAATTCAATTAGCTTAGATAGATAATGATTGCAAGTGGAATCATTTAAAATGATCAAATATGCTCTGAGAAATCATTTTAGCAAATCAAATCTTACCCCCGACCTTTTAGGGACTCACTAGTACACGACCAGTGATCACTTCGAAGATGTTTTCTCCCAGATGCCTAAACCAAATGCCTTGAAATTTTGCTAGCACAAAGTAGACTTGAATTGAGTTCCAACAAGCCAAAGGATATGCAAAATGGTTGAGTATTCATTGAGATATGACCAAAGAAGTTGACTATTTTGAGTAATCATAGCAGAGAAGTAGACAGAGATGTTCAATGAGTTATATGTAGTATAACACATGATTGTATAGAGTGATTGGCATTATAATGATGCTCAATGATGATGAACTGAGTGAGCTATGGTGTGAGCTACCCAAGTTCTACAAATGACTAAGGAGAGAGCTCTAAATGAGGCACACTATCTCGCGACTTTTTTCAAGACCTTTTTATAAGTATTTCCTCTAAGTTTTAATTTTGAATTCAAACTTGGCTCCAATCAAAAAGTAACTCCTCTGATTTAGGAGACATTCCCACATCTTGAATTCGTAGCTAATATTCCTTTTAACTCCATGAGTTATAAGCTTTTATACCATTCTCCAAGGATTTAATGATTTATAATGGTAAATGATCAAATAGTTACAAGTTATAGTTCACATGACTTATCAAGTGCTTCCACAAAATGTCTTCCATGCTAAGCCAAATGTGTAGGCTTGTACATTTGCACCAACATGCAATCTGTCATGCCAAACCTAAATAATGCATCTAGAAGATACTTCTTTTGAGAGAGATAGATACCTTCCTTCCCATAGGTCGCCTCAATGCCAAGAAATTACTTTAACACCCCTAAATCTGAGATCTTGAACTCTCTTCCAAGCTTCTCTTTGATGGTCGTTATCACTGTATCATCATCACCTATCACAAGAAGATCATCTGCATATATGCATATCAAACATATCTTATCATTTTTCTTCTTCATATACAAGGATGGTTCTGCATCACTTGGAGAGAAACCACATCTCTTCAAGAATTCCACTAACATCTAATTCCAAACCCTTGGGGCTTGGTTTAGGCCATATAATGCCTTCTTCAACCTGCAAACATAGGTAGGATGTTGTGGATCTACATACCCTTGCGGTTTTTCCATGAACACTTCTTCTTGTAACTCACCATTCAAGAAAACATTCTTTATGTCCATCTGGTAGATGGGCCACCTCCTTGCTGCACATAGGGCTATGAGAAATCTCATGGTAGCCTTGTTTTCCATAGGGCTAAAATTCACTTCATAATCCATCCCTTGTGTCTATGTGAAGACTTTGGACATTAGTCTAGCCTTGTACCTTGCCAAGTTGCCATCTGCATTCCTCTTGGTCTTGTACACCCACCTGTTTTGGACTATCTTCATGCCTTCCTTCTTGGGTACTAGCTCCCAAATGATTTTCTCCTTAAGAGCTTTGAATTTCTTGGAGAAGTACTCCCTCCCTCCATCTGACCTTAGTGTCTTGATGTGTGTATCATAGTCTTTCTCAACAAGGGACCTAAACTTTTGAAAGCATGAAAACACTTCTAATTTTTCCTTGATAACATATAGCTATACCTTTCTTGAGTGGCCATCAATGAAAGTGACAAAGTACCTAGCTCCTCCCAATGAAGCCTCTCTACTAGGGCCCTATACATCTGAGTGTATAAGCTCTAAGAGATTAGAGGATCTATACTCACTCTTTGGAAATGACTTCCTTGCTTACTTACCTAGATGACAAGCATCACAAAACTCATGTACACCTTGGCCTTCAAGATTTGGTAGTCCATGCTCTAAACCTAATCTTCACATGCATTTTAATTTGGGAATATTGTTATGTCCTATCCTCTTCTGCCAAAGATCAATCTATGCAATCCTTTTGTTACCAATCATCACATAAGATACCTTGTTGTGTGTAGGAGCAACATCTAGTGTGAACAATTTGCCTTCTTTCCTTCCCTTGGCAATGAGCTTACGTCCTTGCTTCACCATGCACCCTTTTGCAACAAATATAACTTGCATACCTCTCTCTACCATTTGTCCTGTAGAGATAAGGTTCTTGGAAATATATGGAACATGGAGCACATCTTTAAGAGTCTTGATAGATTTACCTTCACCTAGCTTCACATCTCCCACATGTGTAATTTGATGCTCGATGTTATCTCGTGTCTCCACACGACCTTTTTGAGCTTAGGACCTGCATATGAATAAAAGATTCCTCCATACATGACATGTGATTGAAGCCTCCAGAGTCTATGTACCCCTTTGTGTCCTGGGGATCACTAGTGTAGCCATGCCTCATGGCTAGGAAGGTCTCCTTCTCATCATCCTTCTTGGCGTTGTTAGCATCAATCCTTTGCTCCTTCTTCTTCTTTCCTTTATCATCCTTGAGCCACCAATTGGAAAGAAATATGATTATGCTTACCAAATATAAAACAAGTTCTACCTTGATGAGGTTTTTTCTTCCCTTTGCCATTCTTGCCCTTCCTTGAAGATAATGCCTTGCTATTTCCTTCTGAATCTGAATCTTCTTCCTTAGACTACTTCCACTTGATTTTTCCTCCTTTCCCCTTCTTTTCACTCTTCCCTTTTCCTTTGCTAGCACATAGGACCTACGAGTGACCATATTTCTTGGATGTGTCTCCTATGGCAACCTCTTCTACCACTAGTTGTCTGATCAACTCCTCAAGAGTTGGTAGATGATCTATATACAAGATGGTGGTATTGAGGGGTTTCCACTTGTCTTCCCCTCTCAGTCCATTTATAGTAATCTATAAAGGTCTTACTCATCTAGTTTGTAGCTAATGGATGTTGATTGCTTCCTCAACTCCTTCACCCTCAAGGTGTTGTCAACAATAGATTGATCACTACCCTTCTTCAAGGAATGGAATTCATTCTTAAGTTGCATCTTTTTGCTTCTTGTGTAAGTGGCATATATCTTCTCTAAGGCCTCTCAAACATCTCTACAATGATCAAAATCTGATATGTGACCAATCATAGTGTTAGAGGTTACCAGTGATATGTAGAAGATAGCTCTCCTATTCCTTTCCTCCCAATCCTTCAACATCTTCAATTCTTGATTGGCGATCTTTGGATCTTTGGGATCCAGATCGGTTGTATCTTCTTCATCTCCACACACACACAATAGGCCATACACCTTTTCTCATGAGGTATTTCATCAATCTGAACCTCCATGGCTGATAGTTTTCTTTATCAAGCAACTCCACTTTTTGACCTAGATCTTCCATAAAGAATGGGAAATTAGGGTTACGTTTAGAAGTACCTCTTAGAATTGATGTCCAAGCATTTTTCTCATTCTCTTAGAGTCTTCAATGGATTTTTCCTACTTTTATACCAAGTGATGGAATTTAATCCTTCATATTTGCAAACTAGAAGTGAAACGAACCCAATACCTAGGTCCCTTCATACAAATTTTATGTTACCCTGAAGCAAAAACTTGATTCACCTACCTTAGATTGATCCAAATTGTAATAAAGTAAGTCTATGATCCAAGGATCTGGCCGGTTCAGACAGATCTGAAATCGGACACCGTTTGGTCATCCGTGTGTATGACCAAAGATCTCGAGTTTAGACTTACTAGGAGGTCTTGTGCTCTTGTGAACAAGTGATCCACTTAGCTTAGTGGTTAAGTCTCAAGGATGTGAAGGAGGAGGTCTTGGGTTCAACCCCCATGGGGTACATGGGGAGAGTGTTTTGCCCAAAGAGCTCTAGAGCCTTCTAGAAGCATCCACTTGAGTTAACTCGAGTTAGCTGGGACACTTGGCGCACATGTAGTTACATGGCTGACACTTGGATGGTTAGTATCCACCTGCCCAAGAAGGCAGTCCCCTGGAGAGAGCTATATATAGAGGCATTTGGTTGGGAGGAGGGTCATCTCTCTAGCATGTGGTGGTCGTAATCCTTGTTCTCTTGCATTGGTATCAGAGCCTAGGATTCATAGCTCTCTCCATCATCTTGCTCATAAGTCCTTGCGTGCATAACTCTCTCAAGGCGACTCCATTTTTGCTCGCATCCGTCTCGGATTTTCATCCCACCCCACATTAGTCATGGCGGCGCTGGCTATAGCTCAAGGAAGAGATGAGCAAAAGAAATAATCTGTTGTGTAGAGCAGGGGACTTGAACCCCCGTCCTCTCTTTGAAGGGAATTTCGCCTGTCCACAAAGCTCACAGGCGCTGGCATAAAACATTTCCGTGACAGTTTATTATGGTCTGTTTTGCCACTGGAGAAGGATTCATCCAATAGCAAAAGGTGAACTGCCAGCTCCGACATTAGGCGCAGGAGACTCGATCTCAGGACCTCTCGTAGGGACTACTCTTGCCTATCCATGAGCCCACAGACGCTCGGTACATCAATATGTAGTGGAGCAATTTCTATAGTTCGTAGATGGCGCTGAAGAAGTCGTCAGAGAAGCACAATTGGCGCTGAAAAAACGGCTTCATCCAGGCTAAAAAAGGAAGTTTCTGCGGTCTGATTATGGGTTTTGAGCCGACGACCTCTACACCCCACGAATTCCACCTTAGCCAAGAAGGCTAGCACTGTTCGTGGCTTTCCAGAGGTGAGAACAAATTTTATGTCTCAATTGGGCTGAAGAGACCATCTGTACATGCGACCGTGAGAGAATCGAACTCGCAATTTCGCATCTGGCGGTACTGGTTTGTCCACAAGTCCACGGACGGAACCTCGCGTCTGCCAGCTGCTGGTGTCTTCAAAAGTCCAGGAACATTCGGGAAGACTTCTTGGGGGCCAAAAAGATTGAAGATCGTTCGTGAAAGTCTGGGATTCGATCTCGGGTGGCAGATATGGGATCGAACTACTGTATCCAAGGCGCTCAAAGTTTCTGTTGGTCCGAATCTGCAGAATATACACTCATTTCTAATTTAGCACTGAAGAAGGCAGCAGCAAAAGATAGTGTTCATTTCTACTGTGTGCCCGAGCGTGATCGATCCCAGAATCTCTGATTCTCATCGCATCTGCCTATCCATAAAAGCCACAGATGTTCACGAAGTACTACAGAGAACGTGACTAATTATCGTGAGTTTGTGCTGAAGCAGACTTCTTCAACCGGCCAAAAAATCTGAAGTTCCATCAGGAGGGCGTCAGGAATCAACCCCGCAACCTTGCAGAGAGACTACAAAGCCTTATCCATTGAAGTAGAGATTTTTTGTGGTTATTTTCTCTGCATATTTTATTCAGTTCGAATCATATCTCTGCTCTGCTAATCTCGAGCCGAGATCTTATCATTCTGATTAATCTTTGGAGTTTGCTAATTACCCCAACCAAATCTGATTGCATATCTTTGGTGAGCAAATCCGAAGACTACCAAAGTTTTGAGCAAAGTTTGATGGAAGTGGAGCTGTGGAGTGAAGATCCGGAGGCCTTTGGTGATCAAAGTCAAACCAACTTTGAATTCGGACCAAAGTCTTTAGAGAGAAGCTCTTCCAAAGGATCAAGGGAAGGACGTAGCTCTATGTGGAGCTAAGTATTTTCCAAATTATGTTTTCATTTTGATATTTGTTTGCTCAAATGCTTTCATTAAGGATGCATTAATTAGGACTAAAAGCGTAGTCCAATTATGGTTATCTCAATATGAAAGCTAATTAGAGAACTAAACGGTATTGAAATGACGCAAAAGTATACAAAGTACTTTTCAGTTTTTTGGTATGCAGTTGAAATTTTTATTTCCATTCATGAAAAGATTATTTGTGCATAAAAGAATGTTTTGTGCACATCAAGATTATTTGTGCATAAAAGAATGTTTTGTGCACATCAAGTTCGCACTTGCTTGGGAAAGGTAGCTAAATCTCCAGTTCACGCACTTGAATAAATACCTTTTGCCAGAATAGCAAGCAGGTTGTTTTTGCATGGATGCTTGTTTGCATACCTAATAAGCTCAAGATTTGCTTAAGTTCATTACACTTGCATGAACTCACATGCATTTGCACCCAAGAATGGGCATTTGCATACATGAACATGCATTTGCATGCAAGTAGATGCATGAGCATACGCATGATCTTTTGGTAAGTAGCTGAACACATATATTTTCATTCCTTTCTTTTTCTAACTTGACTTAGCTAGGGGGAAAAAATAGAAAATTACCTAGTTGCAAGGATCTTGACCATCATGCAACTAAGTATCTAGTCTATTTTTGTTCCAAAAAAGTGATACATAGGTACCACTTAGTAGGAGTCTTTTTGAGGAAAAGAAAGCAAGTTGAAAGTAAGCATTCATAGATCTACTTTCCAACATGCATGCTCAGTCTAAGTTTGGGAAGAAACCCAGATATTCTTAGCAACTATCAAGGATTTAGTTGTTTTTGGATGTTCATGTTCATGCATCCAAGTAAGGAAGTTTCTGTTGAAACTTGTAAGTTCCAAAATATTTTTAGGAAATTTAACACTTTATTATTCATCAAATATTGATGAAAATAAGTAGAAGTATTGAACTTCTAGAATCCCTGGAACTCTAGTATTCATAGATGTTAGTTTCCAGTAATGCATCTCGAGGCATGATGCAAGGTCTTCAATTGACGCGGAAACTTTTGAACGAAACTTGCTTGATTCTATTTAAGCTAACTCAAGGCTTAAAAAAGAAATCAAGATAAATATTAATTGATCTTTAGGAATCAAGTAATTTTCTAAAGTCATGACAATTAATGAAATGATTCAAATTATTTTCTAAAAAAGATATCTTAGGAAATCCCGATATTTCCTAAAGACAATTTAGGAAACAAGTTCTTTCCTAAAAGATTAGCCTCTAGTGGTTAGGCCTTGAAGAGACCCAAGCAAAGTAATCTTTGGGAATTAAGCTATTTCCTAAAGATAAGCTAATGAAAGAGTTCAACTAACTATTTCACTAGTTAAATGAGAATTATCTTTTGGACAAGCAAAGCCTTAAGTCTTGGTCTTATCCAAAAGTCTAGAATTCCTTTTGAAGATCTTTCCAGTAAAGGAGAAGAGTCCAAGATGAATCATCTGCTTCAAGTTATAGCTTAGTATTACTTAATTCCTTGGTAGGAATCAAAAAAAAGTTCTTGAAAGAAAAATCTCCCCAGATGTGAGATTAGCATCTTTCAAGAAAAGTTTTATAGCAAGTAGTTCCCAGCAAATCCCTAGCCACCAGTTTTGGTATTTAAGTCCCAATAAGTGATATAACCTAACGGTATATCAAAGATTCTTAGCTTTGGAATCTGAAAAGCATTAGAAAATGCTTGGACTTAAGTTGAGGGAAAGATCTCTAAAAAATCCTGCAGGTAAGCAAAGAATCTTAAGATAATTTAAGAGATCTTAAAGATAAAGACTAAGTCTTTATTTTTGTCACAAGTATCAACCAGACTTGATCAAGCTTGGCCATGATCGTCCAAGGATGTGCGATTAGAACTACCCTGTAAATTGCCAAGTATTGGCAGTAAAAATTCCGTTAGGAATTATTCACTCAAATTCCATTTATCGAATGGAAAATTGTGAAAAAAGTAAGCTGTTCCAAGTATGAACAAGAGTGAAAGAATTCCAAAAATGTAGTCTGCAAACCGTGCAAACGGTACTTAAGTCTGTGGAAGGTAAAACATAAGTGTTTGCCTATCCTTAAAGGGATTTTGGTACAAATCCAGAGAGCATGAGCGGATGCTTAGACTTAAGCAGTAGAGAGATTCCTGTAAAAGTCTCGGCCGAGATAGGTACCTAAAGCAATAGTAAAGAAGGAATCTAAAGACAAGAAGTCAAAAGCTCTTGTCGCTACAAATTGGTCAAGAATAACCAATTGAACTTGAATTTGAGAAATTCAAGAACTTGGAATTCTGATTAGTTTTCATTTGAAAACCTTAGCAAAAAAGGATTGGAGATATTCTATTAAAGGTTTTCAAGTTCCCAAGGTTAAGCACAAGATCGTGAAACGATCATGTCAAGGGATTAAAACCTAGAATAGCAAGATAGAGATAGTGCCTGAAATTGCAAAATTCTTGTCAAGAATTAAAGCTAGAAGGTTCTCTATCTAGAGATGTTGTAGACTTTAGGATAAAATTCACTCACACGTCAATGTGAGTATAAAATAGGGTGATATGGGACACCAAATTTTATACTCCGATTGATGTAGGAAAGATGGTATGGGACATCGGACCGTGAGATGATGATTATCTTTTAGTCTTCGTTTGGATCTTAAAGTCACGTTTGATCTTCAACGAAATTAAAACTTCAAAGAAGGAGTTTAAATTCAAGAAGAATCTCAAGATACTTCAAGACGACTTCAAGATCAAGGAAACTGAAGATATGAAGTAAGTAACTTCCAAGATCTTCTTAGAACACTTCAAGCTTAAGTGTTATTGATCAGAAATATTTAATAAATTTCTGAAAGAAGTTAGACTTTGATTTTGAGTTGATCTTTTCAACTAAAGATTTAATTGACTAAGTCAAGTATCAAGTTCCTAGTGAAACTTAGTAAATTCACTCTTTTGACTCAAAGAAATGCACAAGAATTGCATTACTAGTAAGGAGTCAGAAAGACTGAATTGGATTTGAACTTAGTCTCAAGTGAAGCATTATTTGAAAACTAAACTCATCGATAGAACCTCAGTGGGTCGACACACTGATGTTGGTTACCACACTAGTATCTTGTGGTTGGATGATGTTTTTTATTATTTAAATCTTTTTTTGAGAATCGAGCTTATTTCTCTTAAAGATAAAGACAATGCTTCAATATCTTGTTGAAATAGATTGTTGAGAAGTTAAAGTCCTGAGTCAACTAGACTTTGACTCATAGAAAGTTTATGTATGTTCGAAGTTTGAATTGGTTGTACAGAGTTTTAGTTATTTCTTTCTGCTTTCCAAATCTTTTGGAATTGGCTCAGACATGGTATCTGATTCCTTTTGCAAAAGTCTCGGATTAGCCGGTTAGAATTAGATAACTAACTTGAACATCCTAGATAGATGTTATGTACAAGAACCTTTTCAATCTTCAAAAGATGACTCAAGTCTAAGTGGACTTATTCATTTGAGTTTGCTTCAAGTTATAGCATAAATAATATCCTAGAGTCCAGTATACTCTAGAATAAGGAAGTTAGGAATTGCTCATCAGATTGACAATTCCCAAGAACTTTCAGTTAAAGTCTTTGAGAGAAGTGTCCTAAGATTGGACAAATTTCATTATAGATTTGTATTGGGTAAGTTATAGTATGGTTAACTCAAAGAAATGGTAAAATTTCTCCTACAGTTTACAAAGGATTTTTAAAACTCATTAGGACAAAGTAGTCCTCTAGTCGGGTGAAAAAATCAAGTAATTGTTGGATCAAAGTAAACCATTGTATAAACATCCAAGTTAGATGTTTGAGACAACCAAACTTCAAGTTCTCCAAAACAAATTCAAGTGACTCAAGAATTCTCAAAGTCTTTCGAGGGATATGAATCCCACCTTCATTACTAAGTCCATGCACCAGTCATGCCTAGAAATGAACTAGTAATTTGAATCCATCCAATTCACATGTTTGTGCCTAGATCGCACATCTAGAAACTATGAATTGGCCAGGGATGTGTTTAGATCCACCCTTATTATTCTTCACTAGTTTGTACTTTGTCCCGTTCATCAAAGTGCAAACCCGGATAGTGTTTTGAATCATTTGGGCAGGGATGCCACCACAGAGATGAGACATGTTCTTCCAGTTCTAGAACATGACCATGTTCTTCCAGTTTTAGAACATGAGGCTCGGGGGTTGCCTACAGTATGTATATAGCTCTATTTTCGAGGACGAAAATCTTTTCCAAGGGGGGAAGAATGTAATAAAGTAAGTCTATGATCCAAGGATCTGGCCGGTTCAGACAGATCTGAAATCGGACACCGTTTGGTCATCCGTGTGTATGACCAAAGATCTCGAGTTTAGACTTACTAGGAGGTCTTGTGCTCTTGTGAACAAGTGATCCACTTAGCTTAGTGGTTAAGTCTCAAGGATGTGAAGGAGGAGGTCTTGGGTTCAACCCCCATGGGGTACATGGGGAGAGTGTTTTGCCCAAAGAGCTCTAGAGCCTTCTAGAAGCATCCACTTGAGTTAACTCGAGTTAGCTGGGACACTTGGCGCACATGTAGTTACATGGCTGACACTTGGATGGTTAGTATCCACCTGCCCAAGAAGGCAGTCCCCTGGAGAGAGCTATATATAGAGGCATTTGGTTGGGAGGAGGGTCATCTCTCTAGCATGTGGTGGTCGTAATCCTTGTTCTCTTGCACAAATCACCTATGATTTTTTCCACGCTTATTGTGGTTCATAAGCTCTCCAACAAGCTATAGAACACCTCAAATGGATCTATTTAGGTGAGTAAACAACTCTGCACAAGATAAACTATGCAGAGATGTAAGATATGCAAAAATTAGGGTTATAGAGATACACCAATTTCACTACATATAAAACTAATTTCAAGAATCCCTCTCAGGGTGAGCTATGTGGAATCAATCCACAAAAGGAAGTAAGCCCAAAGCTTTGCGGAAATCTTCAAACTTCTCCCTAGGCAGAGCCTTCATGAAAAGGTCTTCAATGTCCTCTTGCATGGGCACATATGCCAAGCTCATCTCTCAAGGAGAGAACCTCTCCCTGACGTAATCATAATGCACCTCAATGTGCTTAATGCAAGCATGGAACACTGGGTTCCTCACAATTGCCATTGTGCTCTAACTGTTAGTGAAGATGGTGGTGGCAAAGACTGACCAACACCCAAATCAGCCAAAAGGCATCTGAGCTACACACACTTAAATTCGTTGTGAAAGCTGCCCAATACTCAACCTCATAACTAGAAGTGGCCACAATAGGCTGTTTTTTGCTCAACCAAGATATGCATGAGCTACCAAGCATGAAGCAAAAACCACTAGTGGACACACGAGTGTCATAGCAACTAGCCCAATTAGAGTAAGAAAAAGCATGCAAATATGGTGGTAGAGATCCCCCCTTGGGATAAAACAACCCAAGTAGCTGGGTACCACTCAAGTATTGAAAGATGCACTTAACCACTTGCCAATGGCTTAACACCTGGGCAATGCATAAACCTACTCATCTGTGAGACAACAAAATGAATATCTGGCCAAGTAATGCATAAGTAAATCAAGCATCCAACAGCTTGATAATAGAGAACATCATCAAATGAATCTCCAACATCATGAAGACTCAATTGTAAACCTGTATCCATAGGAGTGGCAATAGGTTTACAGTTTTCAAGGCCAAAATGGTGCAATAGTGTGTCAATATATTTCATTTGACACAAAGCCTTTCGACCATCAACATGCATAAACTGAATGCCCAAATAATGATGCAAATGCCCCAAATCAAACATCTCAAATGAGGCATGTAAATCAGCCTTGAAATCAGCAATATGCTTCTCATGAGGACCAGTGAGCAGCATGTCATCAATAAACACCACAATGATCAGAAGCACATCATTAGCATGCTTAACATATAAGGTGCTTTGAGTTGGACTGCTCTCAAAACCATGTGTAATCAGATAGGCCTGCATCTTTTCATACCAAGCATGTGGTGCTTGTTTTAAACCATATAATTCCTTCTTTAACATGCACACCTGGTTTTCATGCCCTTTTTGCACAAAGCCACAAGGCTAAAAAACATACACTTCTTCATGCAAGTCACCATTCAGAAATTTTGTTTTAATTTCCAACTGATGTACATTCCAACCATGATGAGGTACAAGTGCATAGATGCTATGTATAGTAGTCATTCAACAAGTAGGTGCAAAGGTTTCATCAAAATCAATGCCTCTTTCCTGCGCATAAGCCTTTGCAACAAGCCTAGCCTTATACCTATCAATTTTTCCATTAGGTTTATGCTTTACCTTGTATACCCACTTAGTGCCAATGGCCTTCTTGCCAAGAGGCAAGTCACATAAAGGCGAGATACCATTTTTCATGATAGCATCATATTCAGATTGCATTGTAGCCATCCAATGTTCAGAATTGTGTGCTTCATCAAATGAAACAGGCTCAACCTCATCACAGAGACTATATGCAGCCATAGCATAGCAATCTGATGCAAAATAGGCACTATGAGAGCCTGAACGAGTATGATATGATAGAGGTGTATCTAATTTGTTGTCACACAAAGTCTGCACTAGCCATTTTGGCATAGTTTTTGCCTCCTCAATATCAGCTCTCTCATCAACAAGAGCATCATGTAAATTTGCATCAGAAATAGAATGATCTTCATCATCACATGAAACCTGCAATGGCCGAGAAGTTGCCTCATTAGGACCAACACTAGATTGTCCACCTATAAAAAGAGGCAGCAAAGTATCATACATGTCTTTGGAGGTAACAAATGTCTCCTTTGTACATGAAAGTAAAGGTTAAATAGCATCTTCCACAAAAACAACATCATGACTAACCAAAATTCATTTAGTTTGTGGATGATACAAATGCTAGCCTTTGCTTTCAGAATTGTACGCAACAAAAATACATTTTACTACTTTATCATCCAATTTCATGTGATGTTGTTCACGCACTAATGCATATGCTAGACAATAGAAAACACACAGATGAGCAACAGATGTCTTGCAACCATGCCAAGTCTCATATCGAGTGATAGACTAGAGTTCTTTAGTGAGACACCTGTTAAGTACATATGTTGCACATATGACAACCTCAAACCAGAAACTATGTGGTAAATCCTAACTCTTGACCATACATGTTGCCATTTCCATGAGTGACCTATTCTTCTGTTCAAAAACTCCATTCTATTGAGGTGTATATGGCACTGTACATTGATGTTTTATCCCATGTTCATCCAAAAATGCATTAAAGTCAGAAGACATACATCCCCCCTTGACCATAACAAAGGGTGCTCGTTTTACATGCTGACATATTTTCATCCAAAACAAAAACTATTTGAAGCACATAAAAAACTTTGGACTTTGCTTTGAGTGGATATACCACGCATGCCTAGGAAAATCATCAATGAAATTCATGAAGTAAAGATAGTTTCCAAAAGAAGGTGTCTGCATAGGACCACAAACATCACTATGTACAAGTTGCAAGTTCTAAATAGCCTAAATTGAACCATCTTTTGGAAAGCAGAAATGTTGCATTTTGCCCAAAATACAGCCTTCACAAACATGTATTCAAAGTGCCTCAAGTTTGGGCAAAGAGGACACCATTTCTAATTTGTGTAGGCATAACAAACTAGCAAAATTCAAATGACCAAAGCGTGCATGCCAAAGCTTTGCATTTGACATAGCCTGAGAATCATGAACTGCACATGCCGAATCATTCACAGATCTTTCATACTCTATGAGCTTATACAGCCCACGACATAAAATGCCAGAAGCAATAATCATGTTCTCATTTGATGAATCATGAACTGTACACCTGTCATCAACAAATTTCACAACCAAGACAATCTTGGCTAAAGCCGAAACTGATAACATATTGTTCTTGATCCCTAGGACAAATAAAGCATCTGAAAAAGTGAAAGAACTACCGTCAACAATAGTCAAAATGATCTTACCAACTCCCATGACAGGATAAGAGGAGTTGTTGGTGCATGTGATTATATTCCCTCTAGGGGCAGGCTCAAGTGAAGTGAAGAAACTGTGCTGCGAGGTAATATGTTTGGTTTCCCCACTATCGAAATGCCAAACATCTAAGTCTACTACAGACAGACACTGCTCATGAGAAGATGGGTCAAAACTGCAAACGATAGTAAAATCCCATTCTTCATTCTGCAGAAGATTAGCAGACCCTGTTTTCAGTGTAGAGGCCTCTACAACAACCATTCCGGCCTCTTTGTTCTTTGCCTCTTTAGCAGCCAGTTTTGGAAAGCTCTCAATGACATGATTATTAGCTTTATAGTATTTGCAAAACAATTTTTTCTTTTCTCACTTTTTTCTCATCTTTGTCTTCTTTCTTCGAATGTGCAGCATTTGCAAATTTCTACTTACTAGTAGAAGAGCTCTATTTTTCTTTGCCCTTCTGACTAGCTAGGAAATTTTGATCTACAACATGCATAATGGACCTATTTTTCTTAGACAGGTCTTCCTACAACAAAACAAAAACTAACTCTTCAAATGACAAGGCATTTGGATTGCCTTTCATCATCAAATGAAAAGTAGAAGCAAAACTCTGATATGATTCAGGAAGACCATTTAGAACGGTCTGCACAGTGAGCTATCTCGTATAACTTCATCAGCAGAAATCAATTGTTCCTTCAAATCCTTGATCCTTGTCAGAAAACTATCCATAGAATCACCTTCATACAAATGCTCACTCTCCAACTATTTTTGGATGTAAGCAACACGAGTCTCATTCTTAGCTTGGTCCAATGTGGTAAGTGTATCCCAAGCATCCTTAGCTCTCTTGCAAGAGCGAATGTGAGGAATAATGGTATGTTTGATAGACAAGTCTATTAATGCATGTGCGTGAGCATCTCTTCCATCCCAATGGATTTGCTTTGTAGTAGGTGTTGTAGAAACTACAGCAAAAATAGTAATTTACAAAATATCACCATCTTTGACTTCATCTCCATCAGCTCCAGTACCTTTATTTGTTGTACTTGTGTTCCCAGGTGTAACAACACTTCTTTCAACACCTTGCATAATATTCCATATTCCTTTTACGACCAATACATGATGTATCATATAAGCCCACAGTGGGTAATTCGTACCATCCAACTTATCCTCAACAACCAACATATGAAATACATCACTGCTTTTACCCATGGCCACTGGCTAAAATACCTTGATGTAGAAAAATGAATGTATCTGAAAAGTTTGAACATAACTACCCTGACAAGTTCTCCTAAACCTGTAGCATACTTTGAGATGCTTATATTGGCGAATTGAAACATCTATATATCTTCGGCACAAAAGATGAAATAGCCTGCACAAGCATTGTGATAGTGAGTTTCGAGGTCGAAACAAGCTCAAATCACGATTTTGACACCACATAGCAAAGCTATTTTGATCTTTGAAACACCCTGAGTATGCTCACCAAATTTTCTGTGATTTTGAACCTACAACTAGAGAGGTGTAGATGACACCCTAGATGAAGTGGTGTCCTACTCTGATACCAATTGTTGGAATTAGATGACTTCGGAAGCATGTGAACAACACAAAAAAGAAGAAGCAGCTTGGAGCACAACACACATACCACTAGAATGTACAAAGATAAGTAACCCATTAGGGCAAAGCTAGGGGAGAAAAACCTCCTAAAGAGGGAAAAAAGTGCCCCGGTGGTCTTAGTGTGTTCACACACATCACTACCTAAACATATTAATACGTTTGACCCCTTTATCCACCTATATCTTGCATAGCTCACATTTTCAACATACCACACTAGTGTTTAATTGTTGAATGATGTTTTGGTTTTACTCCAAGAATCTTTTTGAGAAATCAGTTTAATTCTCTTAAAAATAGATAAAATGGATTCAATACCTTGTTGAAAGAGATTTGTGAACACTTAAAAACTAAGTGCCTTAGTAAGTTTTAATTGGTTGCACATAGTTTTGATTTTTCCTTGCTTCTTTCCAAATCTTTTGGATCTGACTGAGATAAAGTATATAATTGATTTCAATAAAGGCTAAGGATAATTTATTAAACTAACTAAATTGATCATAGATGTTCTATACCCATCCAATCTTCAGAGATGCTAAGTCTAAGATGACAAACCCATTTGAGTTTGCTTCATGGTTGAATAGTAGAACTCCAATGAAATTTATAGAATTTGAATACTCTTAGAGAAAAGAATTTAGGGATTTCTGATAAGATTGATAATTCCCAAGAAATTAAATTTCAAGACTTAAGTGAAAGTAAAATTGACCAAAAGTAAATAGGCACACTTTAACCTAAACTTTTGCCCAAGAGTTTCAAGCCGAATTCAACGAAATAGTCCTCTAGTGGGGTGAAAAATCCATGTAAATGTTGCTTTGAAGTGGCCCATGGTACAAACATCTATCTTAGATGTTTGGGTGAACCTAAAGTTATAGTTCCAAAACAAATTCAAATAAATAGAAACTCCCAAATTTTTGATAGGGATAAGAATCCCACCTCAATTGCTAACACCATGCATGAGTGATGCCCTAAAAGGGGCTAGTATCTTGAGACCACCTATTTCACATGTTAGTGCCTAGATAGAACATAGTGAAAACAATGAACTGGGTAGGGATGTTTTTTTATCCACCCTTATCATTCACTCACTAATTTACGTAAGGCTTAGCTTTTCAATTACAAAGCCACATGTTGTTTTGAAAAATTTGGACAAGGATCAAATAAGAAGATTCCCCTCTATTCACATAGAATATGAGGTGAATTCCACCATAGAGATGCAACATGTTCTTCTAGGTTAGAACATGAGGCTTGGGGGTGTGCCTACAAATTTTTATATAGATCAATTTTTGGGCACAAAAATGTTTTCCAAGGGGGAAACAATGTTACAATGTAAGGTTATGACATGAGTGTTAGAACACTTCAAAGAGATATGAAATCGGACACCGTTTGGTCATAGTGGACTAAAGCTAGATTCTCAAGGATATACTTAAGCAAACGTGCATGTGCTCTCTAAACAATCAAGTAGCTTGCCCTAGTAATCAATGCATATGGATAAGAAGGAAGAGGTTTTGGGTTCAAGTCCTATGAGAGTCATGGGAGTGTGATTTTCCCAAAGATCTCTAGATCCTTGTCAAAGCATCACTTGAGTTAACTCTAGTTCACTAGGGCACTTGACACACATGTAGTTACATGGCTGGCACTTGGATGGCTAGTTATATCCACATGCCATAAAGAGTAGTCCCTTGGAGAAGCTATACATAGAGTCATAAGGTTGGGTGGAAAGTCACCTCTCTAGCTTATGATAGTCCTTATGTTCTTTCTTTGTTGCAATAACAAATTATTAAAAGTATGAAGTTAAGAAAATATGGTGCATATCATCCTTTCAATTTCATTTTGGAGACACAAAGAGATTTCCTCACTACACCCTTGTAACATACCTGCATTTTGCAAGCATGAAAAGAAGTGGTAAGATACAAAGACATGAGTGTTAGCTTATAAAGAAGTAAGAAAAGGAGAGGCATGTCACTCCCTGACCTCTACAAGATATATGATTTTGGGAAATTTATACTAGGAATATGGTAGGAAATTTTTGGTAGGACGCAACAAAAAGGGATTGTCAAATGAATTAATTATCCTAGAATGCGTTTTAAATAATGAAAGAAAAGAGAGTTAGGGACAATTGCCAAGTAGGCCTACACAGAGATATGTTGCTAAATATTGTTCTTTTTCCCCCGTTCACTTAAAAGATTTCGCTAACATATCCTGAGAAAAGGTAATAAACAAAGTAAAAAAAAATATGTACAAGAATTCAGAACACAATATATGAGTGAAAACAAATTCTGAATACATAGATAGACTATCCGCAAAGGATGAATTAAGTACAGAAGAGGGTGGATATGGCAAGATTCCAATGAGGAATTACACGCAAAAGAATCCAGATTTTTTAATGCACTTAATTATTTTTCACATGGGTTTGGAGAACTTTTCCTCCTTCTTAGGAGCTAATCTAGGATCATGGTGGATACATATATTTTTCTAGTTTTCTGTCCTTGATTTATCTCGGTTTGCATACAACGTTGTCGGCAATTGATTCATGAGGTAAGAAGGCCCCTTTTTATTTATCCAAATATGTAGGGGATGGAGAAGAAACTTAATTCTAGCATAGTCACATCATCAAGGCTTATTCATGTGACCTTGCTTAATCTCAACATGTAGGGCATGAAGCGGAGAAGAAATATTTCTCTGTGTGGAGGAACTTTTTTTTAAAGCTTAAGATTAGGATCAATGAAAATAGAGTAATATATATATATATATATATATATATATATATATATATATATATATATATATATATATATATTTTTTTTTTTTTTTTTTTTTTTTTTTTTTTTTTTTCAAGCACTTAATTTTTTCAATCCAACCTACATTGCAAGTCTTTTCCATATTGGGAAAGATGGTATGTCGAGGTTAGTAAGAAACAAGACAAAAATAGGGAAACCTAACAAAACTATCTATTCTAATGGAAATAAACAACTAGATTGTCTATCCAAATTGACAAGAATGCCTATGATTGACTCGATTCATAGAGAGAATGAATCACATTCTTAAAAACTAGAAACACATTGTGGTCAAGATTTGGATATGCCTTAAAAGACTATTTTTTGAATAGTTGATTATGCGCTAAATACGAAGTTTGTAAATAGATAGAAGAATTGGTAAACTTTTACCTATTCTAGGTACTTTGGAAGGTAAATTTTGCATATGAAGTACATTATAATTAAATTTGAATGGGATAATATTGTTACATTTATGTATTCATTGAATAGGTTTGATGTGAGCATTTTCCCTACACATGGGCACTTTTTAATCTAGTGCTAGCTAGAGGTTTTTTCCCCATGTAACCACATACATGATTCACTCATATGTGGTGGTACTTTGTACTTAGAGATTTTATTCAGCTCTTACTTCAGTTTTGATCATCATCAATAGAAAGAGCTACTTCAACCATCTTTTTTCTCTGTGTGTCTTGGTGGACTTGTGCTCCTTGTGTGTGCTGCTCGTGTGCCTCTCGCACTTCTACACACACCCAATAGAGGTATGAGATCACATTCAACTCCTTCTCAAGTTTCAGTTTTTTGCATCATGGCATACACACGTTTAACAATGCAAATCTACTTCAAAGCATAGAACATTGATTTTAAGAATCCAAGAAACATTTTGGCCAATTGCATTGAGGTTTTATCCCAATTTCAAAGCCATTCATGTAGTCAAAATCTCCATTAGAATGATGGATTGTGAGATGAAATTTTGGCACCCATTTCAGCTTTCATTGAGGTAAAGATATTCTCACATTCTTGTTCTTTAATGAAATGGCAGGAAGCAATGACTTTTTTGACATGCTTCAAACTTAATATATGCTTGATAGGACCAACTATCCAATGTGTTCTTACATGATGAAACATGTTCCTGCTGCGAAACAACTATGAAACATAGTGGCAGATGTAGATCAAAGACCCATAGTTCTTATACTTCACAGTTTATTGTCCATTAGGGGAAAAAATGAAGCCTGCATGGGCCTTTTAGATTAAGGAGAGATTAGTGATGGACCAATCAAAAGAGGGTGGTGGCCACAATCTAGTCTCTTAATCACATAGGGTAGGCATAGGCTTCCCTTGTTTTTGGGTGGTCAAAGATCACAAAACCATCTAGAACTCGTGGGTTTCTTTAGAGAGTGATTTTGAGAGGCTCGAAAATCATTTAGAGCCCTTGGATTTCTAGAAGATCTAAAGGTCAAGATTAAATGAAAAAATTCAAGGCATCTATGGACTTGGACCTTTGGATTGGCTTCAAATCAAATGGCTAGCATCGAAGCAATTATGAGAAAATGCGCCTTTTGCCATGAGCCATCAAATGGACTATGAAATCGAACGCTGAATGTTGAATTCTTTGAAGTTTGGGTGCTTGCATTGATAACCATTGGATGTAGCCATCAACAAATGGCTGAGATTGCTTCTACAAGAGAGAAAAGAACCTTTAAAATCTGGCCATCGAATGGGCTCGGAAATCGAACGGTTCTACATCAACTCCGAAAAATGATTAGCCACAAATGCGTGCAGCCGTCAGATCCTTGATGATCTAATGGCTTAACTTTTTGCAAAGAGTGTGCACAAGTCTTGTCCCCACTCCAGTCTAACACCTTCTCTCTCTACTCTCACATGGCATTTAAATTAAGCCATCCATTAGAAGGATCCAAAGGCCATGAACCCTCATGCCTAAGAGCTTAAATTCAAAAACTTTTATCCTATTATTTTATTCCACAATATCATGGTGGTTTTGTGTGCCTCCTAAAACCCATAGATTAAGCTTTTTAATCATAGAAAATTTGGGACCCTTACAAGGCCCATGCAAGGCCCACTTTTTCCCCTAATGCACAGATGGAGCTTCTTCTTCTTGTACAGTGGTTACTCCTTCTCCACCTACATAGAAGAAAATTAAATGGGATGGAAAAGATGCTTAATCTCATGCATTGATTGTGCTTTCTATGAATCATCATATAGTTCCACACATTCAATCATGTTCTACATCAAGATAGGCATGGGACATTCTTTCTTTTTTGTATGTCATGCATAATCAAGCATGTATTACATACTTTAGAAAGAAACTTAAGGATGTATGTATGGCTGAAAATGACTCTATGGATGTGTATGTGACACACATCAAAGACTTGAAAGAGGAATTGACAAACATAGATGAGATTGTTTCGGATGCATCACTCATCTCTACATTGTTGAAAGGGTTACTAGAATCTTTTGAAATCTTTGCCACTACACTCCGCTTGGTTGCAAAAGGTAATCCCAATATGTATGCATTTGATGAGGTTGTGTCTCTTCTTTTGCAAGAATAATACTCTAGATTGAATAGAAGTGGTTTGATTGAGAGAATGTAAGCACTAGCTATCTCACAAAAGGAAAAAGCAAGTATAGTTTAGCTTTGGGTTCATCAAAACCAAAGCCTTAACCTTCATCTTACACTCATTCCTCTAATGATGCTGATTTGCAAAAGAAGGAGACGTGCAAATATTGTTGAAGGGTTGGTCATACTATTGATGAGTGTAGAAAGCTTTCTAAGCATAATGAAAAGAAGAAGGAAATCAACATGTCTATTGCTAAAAATTCTCTGAATGCAAAGAATGATGAGGCCAACATTGCTCAAGATTTTTGGGTATGGGTTGCTACATGTCATTATGATGCATCATTGAATTCTAAATTTATGGTTGTGAGTGAGGCTCTTTTCGATTGGCTCTTTGATAGTGGTGCTTCAAAGCACATAAATTCGTACAAAAGGCTTTTTGCATCTTTGAAAGATGCACCCAAAGGAGGACATGTGATGTGTGCAAACAATGCCTATTATCCTATCATTGGAGCAGGAGAAATTGAGGTTATGATTGCAAATGGAGGTTGTGATTCTCTTGAAAAATGCATCGAATGTAATGAGTATGAAGAAGAGCTTAATTCCAATTCCTTTGATTGCCAAAGTTGGACTTCATGTACACTTTGTTGATGATAAATATATGGTTCATGATTTCAACGATGGTGATATTATCTTGATGTCTCGTACATTATGTAATGGATTGTATCACTTGGATACCTACAAGAGGGCTGCCTCAAATGCCTTGGTTGCTCATACTTCTTCCATACTTGAAATGAATCTTTTGCACGCTCATTTTGGTCACTTGAACTTTAATATTTTTCTTTACTTGCAAAAGAATGACATGATTATTGGTTTTCCAACACTTGAGTCTATTGAAAAGCATGCATGTGAAAGTTGTATTCTTGGAAAAATGCATCCTACTTCTTTTCAAAAGATTTTCATACAAACACAACAAGAAAATTACAGCTTGTTCATAGTAATGTATGTGGTCCCATCAAAACTCCATCTTTTGGGAGGCATGTATATTTTATTACCTTCATTGATGATGCTACTCACCATACATGGGCGTATCTTATGAAAGCAAAGAATGATGTTTTTTCTTGCTTCAGGCACTTTTATCTATGGCTGAAAATTTTTCTTCAAACAAGCTTTTGACTCTATGCATAGATTGTGGTGGTGAATATATGTCACATCTTGAAATGGCACGATGTATGGTTAAAGGAAAGAACCTTTCACACAATTTTTAGATGGAAGCGATCATGTTGGCAAAGTATGTGTTGAATCACAACCCTACAAAAGAATTGAGATTCATCACTTCTTATGAGGCTTGGAATGAACATAAGGCTATGGTTAGTCATATGCATTTGTTTGGTTGTTTGGCATATGCTCTTATGCCATCACAAAAATGTCACAAACTTGATGAAAAGGCAAAGATATGTATCTTTGTTCGTTATAGTGTTGAAACTAAGGGATATCATTTGTACCATCCATTGACAAACACAATTATTGTGATTCAAGATGTAGAATTTGCTGAAAATGTAGTTTTCCCTCTACTTGAATGCAAAAAAACAGCCAACAATTAGCTCACAAGATGTGTTCGATACACTCATGCCTTTGTTCCAAAGTGATGCGCTTGATTATGGCCACATAGACCAGCCAAATGAGGCTCAAAGGGCTAAAAGGGTCTAGCAAAATAGAGCTGAAAATAATAAGAATTTCCAACCAAATATGGTTGAGTTTTTTTAGTAGAAAATTATCAAAATTGCTGAAAATTTATAGCCACATATGGTTGAACATCTTGTGAAATTTGAGTGCCTTAGAAGTTTGAATTGGTTGCACAGAGTTTTGATTTTTCCTTCCTTCTTTCTAAATCCTTTGGATCTAAATCAGATAAAGTATCTAATTGATTTTAGTAAAGGATAGGTCAAGGTGATTGAATTAACTAAATTGAACATCTAATATAGATGTTCTATACCCATTCAATCTTCAAAGATGTTAAGTCTAAGATGACTAACTCATTTGAGTTTGCTTCATGATTAAATACCACAACTCTAATGATTTTTATAGAGTTTTGAACACTCTTATAGAAAAGAAGTTAGGAATTTCTCATAAGATTGATAATTCCCAAGAAATTAAATTTCAAGACTTTGCGAAATTATCCTAAGTTAGAGAAAGCTCATTTTAGAATTTGCTTTGGTCAAGTGAAAGTGAAGTTGACCAAAAGTAAATAGGCACATTTTGACCTACATTTTTGTTCAAGAGTTTCAAGCCCAATTGGATGAATAAGTCCTTTGGTGGGGTGAAAATCCATGTAAATGCTTGTGGGAAGTGGACCATGCTACAAACATCTAACTTAGATGTTTGGGTGAACCTAAACTTATAGTTCCAAAACAAATTCAAATGAAATAGAAATCACAGAGTTTTGATAGGGATAAGAATCCCACCTCAATTGGTAACTCCATTCATGAGTGACGCCTTGAAAGGGACTAACATCTTGAGTCCACCCATTTCACATGTTACTACCCAGATAGCACATAGTGAAAACAATGAATTGGGCAGGGATGCTTTTCGATCCACCCTTATCATGCATTCCGTAATTTACACAAGGTTTACCTTTCAATTGCAAAGCCATATGTTGTTTTGAATATTTGGATAGGGATCAAATAAGTAGATTCCCTCTATTCATATAGACCTTGAGGTGAATCCCACCATAGAGATGCAACATGTTCTTCGAAGTTAGAACATGAGGCTCCAGGGTATGCCTATAGTTTTTTATATAGATCTATTTTTAAGGAAAAAAAGTTTACCGAGGGGGAAAGAATATTATAATGTAAGGTTATGACATGATAGAAAATTTCAGAGAGATATGAAATTGGACACCATTTGGTCGTTCTTGTGTAAAGAGAAATTCTGAAGGGTATACTTAAGCAAAGGTGCATGTACTCTCTAAACAATCAAGTAGCTTGGTCTAGTGGTCAATGCATATGGATGGGAGGGAAGAGGTCTTGGGTTCAAGTCATACGCTAGTCATCGGAGTGTGTTTTTCCCGAAGAGCTCTAGGGCCTTGTCAAAGCATTCACTTGAGTTAATTCAAGTAGGCGTGAGGTTGGTCGGAGATTCATCTCTCTAGCTTATGATCTTCCTTATGTTCTTTCTTTGTTGCAATATCAGATAAACAAAAGTATGAATTTCCATATATCAAAATGCATATTATTATGTTGCCTATGATTGATTTGACAGGGAATTTACAATTCATCTTTTGTCTTTCCATGCATTATGCATGAAGAAATAAAAAAGTAACTTTTAAAACTTAATAGAAAGAAAGGTTTAGAATCGGAAGCATCAACATAAAGCTGATGTACGAAAAAGACAAAAAAATCCTTTTGGTGATTCATGAAACTTACTTCTCCGTTGTTTGAACGAAGACACAAACACATTTTCAAACTTACTTCTCCGTTCTTCAAGATAGTATATACATGTGAGAGTGTATATAGTATCAATGTATGAGTGAACCCATGCAAATGTATGGTAGTCTTTGGTAAATTTTTTTAATGTCTTGTTTCATCATAAAGCTAGTGTGCCTAGGAATCTTAAAAGAATTAAATGAAAGGAACATTTCTGAAAGCACACTATGAAGGTTTTAACATTTCTTTGCTTGTCAAATTTGAGAAGTAAATGTGTGATATTTCTATTCAATATGACTTCTGGAAGCATGTGTGATGGATAGTGGTAGAATGATGTAACAAGAATGTTTTATGGGCCTAAGCAATGAAGTAGCACTGAAGTAATAGATGTAGCATGTGCTTTCAGATTCACATTTTTCAGCTTGAAAGATTAGCCCATGCTTTATGTTCAATCATAAACTACTTATGCCCCAAAGAATGCAGGCATCTTTAAGTGAAACAAAGTTATATTATACAAGTTTAATCCATGCCATAACTGTATCATGCTGAAGAACAAATAATAATTGGAGCAGAAAAGGCAAATCAATTATTTAATTCATTGTCTTTTCAGGTCATTATAACATCCAAGAACAATATATTTCCCAAGTACAAAGGGCTACTGCTCATAAAGAATGACAAATTGTGTCAAGTGATTGAAAAGAGGTAATTAAACTGGGCATTTTAGATCAAACTTGGGTTGTTTTGTAGATATTACGGAAAATTGAATCAATATATCATCTGGAAGATAATAGAAATCCTGGTTGGAGTGTGCTGGTTCAAATGACTCTAAGCTGATTTTATATTTTCTTGTAGATGTTAGATACAGATGAAGGAAAACGTTGTCTGAAAGTTAATACAATTGCTAGCTTGAATGTAAAGTTCCTCTGCAAGCAGGAAAAGAACTGGTGAGATACAAATACATGACTGCTAGCATAAGTTAAGGGGTCACCTAGATTATAAAGAAGTAATCAGTTAAATAAAGGATAAGAAAAGGAGAGGCATGTCACTCCCTTACCTCTACAAGATATATGATTTTGGGAAATTTCTGGTAGGAATATTTAAGATGCCTCACAAAAAGGGATCGTCACATGATTTAATTATATCCTATAATGCGTTCTACAGTAACGAAAGAAAAGAGAGCAAGGGACAATTGCCAAGCGGGCTATAAAAATATCATCCCCTTAATGAGGGGTGTTTTTTTTAAGCATTTTCATATTCCAATATCACTTTATTCATCCCTTGCATTAGGGGTGTTTAATCACTCTAAACTGTAGCCTCAAGCCAATAGACATCTACTTAGATTAGTTACACAGAGATATGCTGCTAAATATTGTTCTTTTTGCCCCATTCACTTAAAGATGTCTCTAACATATCCCGAGACAAGGTAATAAACAAAGTAAAAAAATATGTACAAGAATTCAGAACCCAATATATAAAGTGAAGCAAGCTCAAATGTAAGAAAATAAATTCTGAATATATAGATAGTCTATCCACAGATGATGAATTAAGTACACAAGAGGGTGGATATGGCAAGATTCCAAAGAGGAATTTGTTGGCCTTAGATGTCTACGGAAGCACGCAAACAACACAAGGAAGAAGAAGAAGCTTGGAGCACAACACACAATATTGATGTATTACCACTAGAATGTACAAAGATAAGTAACCCATTAGGGCTATAGGCATACATACAAGCCGGTGAAAAAAAACTCCTAAAGAGGGGAAAAAGGGCCCCGATAGTCCTAGTGTGTTCACACACATCACTACCTAAATATGTAAACAAATCCCCCGTGGGGGTGATGTATAAGGAAGTGCCAAGCTATATTGTGGAATCAATCCACAAAAGAAAGTAAGCCCAAAGCTTTGCGAAAAGCTTCAAACTTCTCCCTAGGCAGAGCCTTCGCAAAAAGGTCTACAATGTTCTCCTGTGTGGACACATATGCCAAGTTGATCTCTCCAGCAAAGAACCTCTCCTTGACATAATGATAATGCACCTCAATGTGCTTAGTGCAAGCATGGAACACAGGGTTCCTTACAACTACCAATGCGCTCTAACTGTGAGTGAAGATGGTGCTGGCAGAAGACTGACCAACACCCAAATCAGCCATAAGGCGTCTAAGCCACACACACTCAACAGTCACTATGAAAGCTACCCTATACTCAGCATCACAATTGGAAGTGGCCATAGTAGGCTGCTTCTTGCTCAACCAAGATATACATGAGCTAGCAAGCATGAAGCAAAAGCCACTAGTGGACACATGAGTGTCATAGCAACCAGCCCAATCACTATCAGAAAAAGCATGCAAATCGGGCAGTAGTGATCCCCCCTTGGGATAAAACAATCCAAGTAGCCGGGTACCACTCAAGTAGCAAAAGATGTGCTTAACCACATGCCAATGCTTGACACCTAGGCAATGCATAAACCTGCTCATCTGTGAGATAGCAAACTGAATATCTAGGCGAGTAATGCATAAGTAGATCAAGCATCTAATAGCCTGCTGATAGAGTACAACATCAAATGCATCTCGAGCATCATGGAGAATCAATCGTAAACCTGTCTCCATAGGAGTGGCAATAGGTTTGCGGTCTTCAAGGCCAAAGTGTTGCAATAATGTGTCATTATATTTCATTTGACACAAAGCCATTCCACCATCAACTTGCATAAGCTGAATGCCCAAATAATGATGCAAATGCCCCAAATCAGACATCTCAAATGAGGCATGCAAATTAGCCTTAAAATCAACAATATGCATGTCATGAGGACCAGTGAGCAGCATGTCATCAACATAAACAACAATGATCAAAAGTACATCATTAGCACGCTTAACATATAAGGTGCTTTCAATTGGACTATTCTCAAAACCATGTGCAATCAGATAGGCGTGTATCTTTTCATACCAAGCACGTGGTGCTTGTTTCAAACCATATAAAGCTTTTTTTCAAACTGCACACCTGTTTTACATGCCCTTTTTGCACAAAGCCACAGCGCTGAAAAACATACACTTCTTCATGCAAGTCACGATTCAGAAATGTTTTCTGAATGTCCAACTGATGTACATTCCAACCATGATGAGCTGCAAGTGCATAGATGCTATGAACAGTAGTCATTCAACAAGTAGGTGCATAGCTTTCATCAAAATCAATGCCTCTTTCCTCTACATATCCCTTTGCAACAAGCCTAACCTTAAACATATCAACTGTTCCATTAGGTTTATGCTTCAGCTTGTATAGCCGCTTAGTGCCAATGGTATTCTTTCCAGGAGGCAAGTCACATAAAGACCAGGTACCATTTTTCATGATAGCATCATATTCAGATTGCATTGCAGTCACCCAATGTTCAAACTTTTGTGCTTCATCAAATGAAACAAGCTCAGTCTCATCATAGAGACTAGATGTAGCCATAGCATAGCAATCTGATGCAAAAGAGGCACTATGAGCTTGAACAAGTACGGTATGATAGATGTGCATCTAATTTGTTGTCATGCAAAGTCTACATCAACGATTTTGGCATAGTTTTTGCCTGCTCAATATTAGCTCTCTCATGAAGAAGTGCATCATGTAAATCTGCATCAGAAATGGAATGACCTACATCATCACATGAAACCTGCAAAGGTTGAGAAGTTGCCTCATTAGGACCAGCACTAGACTGTCCACTATAAAAAGAGGCAGCAATGTATCATACATGTCTTTGGAGCTAACAAATGTCTCCTTAGTACATGAAAATAACACTTGAATAGCATCTTCCACAAAAACAACATCCAGGCTAACCAAAATGTGTTTAGACTATGGATGATATAGACGATAGCCTTTACTTTCAAAACTATACCCAACAAAAATACATGCTTTATCATCCAATTTCTTGCGATGTTGTTCATGCACTAATGCATATGCCAGACAACCAAAAACACGCAGATGAGCAACAGATGGCTTGCAACCATGCCAAGCCTCATATGGAGTGATAGACTATAGTCTTTTAGTGGGCCACCTGTTAAGTACATATGTTGCACACATGATAGTCTCAAGCCAAAACTATGTGGTAAAGCTTGACTCTTGACCATACATCTCGCCATCTCCATGAATGACCTATTCTTGCTTTCAGCAACTCCATTTTGTGAGGTGTATATGGCACTGTACACTCATGTTTTATCCCACATTCAGCCAGAAATGCATTAAAGTTAGAAACACATTGGTGCTTTATCGAGGGGGGATAAATACACTATACATTGGTGTATTTATCTCCCCTCGATCAGAACGAAGGGTGCCCATTTTACATGGTAATAGATTTTCAACCAAAACCAAAAACTATTTGAAGGACATAAACACTTTGGACTTTGCTTTGAGTGGATATACCCATGCATGCCTAGAAAAATCATCAATGAAAGTCACGAAGTAAAGATAGTTCCCAAAAGAGGGTGTCTGCATAGGATCACAAACATCACTGTGAACAAGTTGCAATATCTGAGTAGCTCGAACTGAAACCATCTTTTGGGAATGAGGAACACTGCATTTTGCCAAAATACAGCCTTAACATACATGTTTATCGAGTGTCTCAAGGTTGGGCAAAGAAGACACCATTTCAGATTTCTACAGGCATAGCAAACTAGCAAAATTCAGATGACCAAAGCATGCATGCCAAAGCTTTGCATCTGAAATAGCTTGAGAATCATGTACTACACATGCCAAATCATTCACAGATTTTTCATATTCTATGAGCTTATATAGCCCATGACATAAAATGCCAGAAGCAATAATCATGTTACCATTTGACAGATCATGAACTGTACGTCTGTCATTAACAAATTTCACAACCAAGTCAATCTTGGCTAATGCAAAAAATGATAACAGATTTTTCTTGATCCTTGGCACAAATAAAGCATCCGACAAAGTGAAAGAACTACCAACAACAGTAGTGAGAATGATCTTACCAACTCCCACGATAGGATAAGAGGAGTTGTTGGCACATGTGATAGTATTCCATGCAGGGGTAGACTCAAGTGAAGAGAAGAAACTACGTTGCGAGGTAATATGTCTGATTGCTCCACTATCAAAGTACCAAACATCTGAGTCTACTACAGACATGCACTACTAATGAGAAGATGGGTCAAAACTACAAACAATAGTAAATGCCTATTCTTCATCCTGCAGAAGATCAACAGACATTGTTTTCCGTGTAGATGCCTTTGCAACAACCATTCTGGCATCTTTCTTCTTTGCCTCTTTAGCAACCAGTTTTGGACAGCTCTTAATGACATGATCATTTTCTTTACAATATTTGCAAAAAAAAAAATCGTTTTTTTTATTTCTTCTCATCTTTGTCTTTCTTCTTGGATTGTGCAAAATTAGCAGATTTTTGCTTACTAGTAGAAGAGCTCCATTTTCCTTTGCCCTTCTTACTAGCCAGGAAAGCTTGTTTTGCAACACACATAATAGACCTGTTCTACCAAGACTAACCTTCTTGCAACAAAACAAAAACTAACTCTTCAAATGTTAAGGCATTTGGGTTGCCTATCATCATCAAACGAAGAGTAGAAGCAAAACTCTTATATGAGTCAAGAAGACCATTCAGAACAGTCTGCACAAGTGAACTGTCAGGAAGGACTTCATCAGCAGAAATCAATTGTTCCTTCAAACCCTTGATCTTTGTCAAAAAACTATCCATAGAATCACCTTCATTCATGTGCTCGCTCTCCATTTATTTTCGGAGGTAAGCAACATGAGCCTCATTCCTAGCCTGGTACAATGTGGTAAGTGGATACCAAGCATCCTTATCTATTCTACAAGAGAGAATGTGAGGAATAATAGCACGTTTGGCAGACAAGGCTATCAATGCATGTGCCTGAGCATCTCTGTCATCCCAATGAATTTTCTCTACAATAGGTGCAACAAGAACCGCAACACGAATAGGAATATGAAGAATATCAGCATCTTCAACGTCATTTGCACCAGCTTCAATACCTATATTTGCAAGTGTAATAGGATGTTTTCCAACACTCTGCACAATGTTCCATAGTCCTTTCACAACCAATACATGTCGCATCATATAAGACCACAATGGGTAATTGGTACCCTCCAAATTATCCTCAACAACCAACATATGGAATACATCACTACCTTCAGCCATGGCCATTGACTAAAATACCCTGATGCAGAATAATGATTGTATTTGAAATACCTTCAGCCATGGCCACTAACTAAAATACCCTGATGCAGAATAATGCCTATCTGAAACAGTTGAACAGAATTACCATGAGGAGTTCTCCTAAACCTGTAGTAGACTTCGAGATGCTTATATTGGCAAACCAAAACATGTATATATCTTTGGCACAAAAAGACAAAATACCTTGCACAAGCACTATGATTGTGCATTCGAAGGCTAGAAGAGCTCAAATCGTGATTTCAGCACCACATAGTGAAGCTGTTTTGATATCCTAATCACCTTGAGTATGCTCACCAAATTTCGTGTGATTCTGAGACTGTGACCAGAGGGGTGTCGACGATGCCCTAGATGAAGCGACGACCTACTGTGATACCAATTGTTGGAGTTAGATGTCTGCGGAAGCACGCAAACAACACAAGGAAGAAGAAGAAGCTTAGAACACAACACAAAATATTGATGTATTACCACTAGAATGTACAAAGATAAGTAACCCATTAAGGCTATAGGCGTATATACAAGCTGGGAAAAAAAACCTCCTAAAGAGGGAAAAAAGTGCCCTGACGGTCCGAGTGTGTTCACACACATCACTACCTAAAAATGTCAACAGAATTACATGAAAAAGAATGCAAATTTTCTAATGCGCTTCATTAGCTTTCAAATAGGACTATACATCATGGGTTTGGAGAATTTTTCCTCTTTCTTATGAGCTAATCTAGGATCCTATTGGATACATATATTCTTCCAGTTTTATGTCCTTAAATCATCTCCATTTACATACAAGATTGTCGGCAAATGATTCATGAGGTAAGAAGGTCCCTTTTTATTTATCCAAATATGTAGGGGATGGAGACGAAACTGAGTTTTGTCATGCTCACGTCATCAAGGCTTATTCATGTGACCTTGCTTAATCTCAACATGTAAGGCATGAAGTGGAGAAGAAATATTTCTCTGTGTGGAGGACCTTTTCTGTAAATATGAAAATTAGGATCAATGAAAATATAGTAATTCATACATATATATTTTTCAAGCACTGTTAAATTTTTCAATTCAACTTGCATTGCAAGTCTTTTCCACATTGGGAAAGATGGTATATCGAGGTCAGTAAGAAACAAGACACAAATAGGGAAACTTAACCAAACGGTCTATTCAAATGGAAATGAACAACTAATAAGAAACAAGACACAAATCGGGAAAGCTAACAAAATTGTTTATCCAAATGGACAAGAACGCCTATGATTGATTAAATTCATATACAGAACCAATTGCATTCTTAAAAACTTGGAACACATTGTGATCGAGATTTGGATATGCCTTTATGGGTTAAATATGAAGTTTGTAAACAGATACAGGATTTGACAATTTTTAACCTATTCTGGGTACTCAAGAATGTCAGTTTTGTATATAAAGTAGATGATAATTAATTCTGAATGGGACGATATATTATTTAGAGATGCGAATGATAATCATTCACTTAATCACCTTATTTGATAATCATTCACTTAATCACTTTATTTGAGTTTCAAATTAATTTCTATCGACAGATAAAGTTTCTTTGCTCAAATTTATTAAAGTTTCTCATACTCAAGCTTATTGCAAGGCCGATAAAAATTTTGGGGATGGGATATACATGCAGAAAGGAGTTCCAAGATGTAATGAGAAGGTTTGTATGACATAGAATAGGAAAGAGGATCATTTCATAGTTTTGTAAGAATCACATGAGAGGAAGCTATCTCTTTTTTGAGCAAGGATTCAAGCAATGGATAGATTTGTTGAATATGGAGAAATGTGCATGATGACCAATAGGAAATAGTGCATCTATCAGAATAGATTATGTAGTACCTAATGCACCGATGAAGAGCAAGATGACCGTGCAGAGGCAGAAAGAAAGAGGACTAACCAAAATGAAACTTTAGATAAAAAGGGAAATATCTCATAATTGTCCGAACTCCCTCTCGAAGTGGGCACTGGGAGTTCGACCCTTGTATGCTCTCGAGACCCTTTATCAAGCATGGGTTGGGGGTTGTGGACACCCTCTATCAACCATATTAGGATGAAAAGGGCCTTATGGAGAGTTGATTTTGTAATCTTGGTTGTGCCAAGCATTTCTCATCCGGCTTTAGGGTTGTCCTTTCCTAGTTCTACTTTGATCACCTTCACTTGTACTTTCAATTTATTCTAGCATGATTTGAGAGATTAGGTTAGAGAATTCTTTGTGGGATAAGGTAGGTCCCATGGTACTAAAACTTGCCTTCACTTGTACTTTCAATTTATTCAAGCATGCTTTGAGAGATTAGTGTGGGATAAGGTAGGTTCCCATGGTACTTAAACTCACCTTCACTTGTACTTCCAATTTATTCAAGCATGATTTGAGAGATTAGGCTAGAGAACCCTTTGTGGGACAAGGTAAGTCCCATGGTACTAAAACTTGCCTTCACTTGTACTCTCAATTTATTTCAACGTGATTTGAGAGATTACACTAGAGAATCATGGCCGTGCCAAGCATCTAACTTCTGTTTTGTGGGATAAGGAGGGTCCCATGTGCCAAGCATCTAACTCTTTGTTTGTGGGATAAGGTGGGTCCCATGGTACTAAAACTTGCCCTTAGCTGTACTTTCAATTTATTCAAGCATAATTTGGGAGATTAGCCTTTGGCTGAGCTTCCTTTAAAAAGGACATATGTGAGAATAAGGAGGCAACCACAAAAATCTCAATGTGTCATCAAGAGATTAAAAGATATACATGTTAGCATTGATAGGGAAAAGTTCTTTCATGGGACATGAATGTGTGCAGGTTAAAATTTCAAAGCCATTTCATCAATAATTAGAAAGTAAAAAATAATTACTAGTCTGATATGTAGATTGATGGCATGCCTCCATATCTAATACATTCAGCCTTGTTTGGGCCATTGCGAGGAGGCTGAGAAGACCATTAATACAATATTCAACCCTTCACGGAACTTCACACTTTCTTTTTAAAATATCCAGCATACTTCAAAGGTTATGATAGAGGACAAAATCTACAAAGATTTGTTAGAAGGCTACAAAATCTCTGCATTCTCATTGATTTATCTCAATTTAATGTAGTAATAACAGTATATGAACGTTTCCAAAGGAAATCAATTGTTGATCTTTGTGACAAATCATGCTACTTAGCTTTACAACATCTTCATCATCAACTGGACTTTGATTCTACAAAGCAACAAAGAACTATTTATTTCATGTCTATTCATTTGTTAATAGTTTCAACAATAGAAAAATAACGGGAAGGGAATTAGTTTCAACAATAGAAAAATAACAGGAAGGGAGTTAGATAAAATAGTTAATGATATGTTTAATTCAGAAAATTTTTATAACATGACTATACATGTTTGATGGATGACTCATAGTTAATGACATGTTTAATGCAGACAATTTTTATAACATAAGTATACATGTTTGATGGATGACTCATTTCTCTATCGGCTAATCATAGATGGGCAATGGAGCCTTATGTTTGTATCGAATGTGCAAGAGGTGTACTGATGCTTGTTTTGTCTCTGAAGAGGAACATCGGAGATGGCTGAAGGGTTCTCAATGTGCAGAACATGTTTTCAATGTTGGCTTTCGTCTGTAATGTTCTGTGTTTCTGAAGGTTTCGGTTTCTGTAAAGAAGATCGCCCCTGTCCGCTACCTGTAGAAAACCAGAGATCTTCTAGGAACTTGGAGGTGAAGCACTGTCTTTGGCGATGAGAATGTGGAGCCTTACATGAAAGGGCAGGTCCTCCGCTGGCACAAAACCCAGCAGTGTTCCTCTACAGATTGGACATGACGCATGCTGTGAGAGCCACCTGTCTATGCAGGCTACATGGAAGCCATGCTGGCATAGAGGAAGTACGCGCACTCGATCCCCGTCGGCGAACTCCGCCAGGCAGATCGAGCAGACTGAGGCGGACGTAGCCCCGTGTGAAGCACAGAGAGGGTCGGAGCGGTAAAGCCTTGTGGGCAAGGAGCTAGCGCGCACAGTGCGGAGCGCCATTGAGCTGGCGGAGGAGGCAACGTGTGGGCTGACCTGGCAAAAGCGAGTGATCGCCCAGCGGATGAGGAAGTGGAGACCTAGGGAGAGAATGAGAACAGTGAGAAGTGACAAGGTAACGATGAGAATGTTGCTGTCGAGATCTCCGCCCGCTCCGCCACCGCCTCCGCCTCTGAGACCAGTGCTGATCAAACTCGGCGGCGCCGCCCAAAATACGTCACTTCTGCTGTTATTGTTCTGACCGTACGGTACTCCTCTATCGCCACCCGCTCCTCCTCCTGATGCAGGTAATGGCGTGGACGCGCCTCCGCTTTGCTTTGGATCTGTCAGCACGTGGGCAATAACGTGAAGCATTCCAGATCTAGCAGCTGCCATGCTTTCTGCATGCGTTCTCTCTCTCTCTCTCTCTCTCTCTCTCTCTCTCTCTCTCTCTCTCTCTCTCTCTCTCTCTCTCTCTCTCTCTCTCTCTCTCTCTCTCTCTCTCTCTCTCTCTCTCTCTCTCTCTCTCTCTCTCTCTCTCTCTCTCTCTAGCGGCGGCGGCAACACAATTCTCATCACACCATGGTCCCGACTCAACCTGTCTTCCTCCAGTACTTGGCTTCAAGTACAACTGATCTCTCTCGTGATCCTCCCTGCATAATCTGCATCCCTGCACTACCTTTATACCTTCATTTTTCTCCAACAGGATCCTTCCCTCTTCCTTATCCACAAGTGAAGGCTGAGCTTTCAATAATTTTGCATCTTTCGTCTTCTTTGATCCATTGAAACAGACAGTTTGATCCATTTGAAAGGCGATATCTGCACTATTGAGGAATCAGTGAATGCGTAGCGAACTTCCACTGTACAAATATCATTGTTTTTTACTGTAAAGCAACATAAAGCGAAGATGTTGAATTGGAAATGAGCATTTCACCTCCAACTCATTCTTACCATAGAGCTCCACTTCAGAAAGTTTTTCTTAGTTTAAGCGTAATGGCGGTACGCTTCTGATTCTCTGCGTGCACATATTTCATGTCACACAGGTTTCTATGAATGGAGATGAAAGCTCTTAAGATATGAGGAAGCGATGCTGAAGCGTACACTCATATTCTCCGGGAAAGATGTAGCTACATCTATTTAGATTATCAAAAGCAATGCTTTCGACAGGATTCCTGTGAACAAGAAGCTGAATTTGCAACAAAATTAGCAGACCGATCGAGTATGCAGGTGCGATATTTTTTTTTTCCCTAAATGGAGGTTCAGCCAAAGCTTACTCCTCCGAGCTTTAACTTTGAAATTGCAACTATACAAGTGAATATTCGTCGGACCTCCTTTTAACTTTGAAATTGCAACTGTACAAATGAATGGGCATAAGTTTAATGGGCATAACTTTAAACTGCAACTATACAAGTGAATACTAACGGGACCTCCTTTTAACTTTGAAATTGCAATTGTACAAGTGAATGCGCATAGTACTCGCAGGACCTCCCGTATCCCACAAAGAAGTAGTTAGACGAGGAGACAACTGGAAGCCATTACATGTCCAACCCGGGGGTTGAACCCTTGACCTCCACCTCAAGAGACTAAAGCCAAACCAATTCCGTGACGGAAAGTAGACAACATTAACAAAATGCAGAAATCGATCGAGCCAGGAACTTATCATTTTCAAAATTTGGATTTCTATAATGCAAAGTGGTTGTTTAAAGAAACGCAGAAGCCAATTAAGCAAGAGATCTCGCTTTTAGAATTTCTAAAACTTTCGGAGATAATTATAAAGCGATGTCATGGTAAATCTATGTGATGGCATAAGCTATGGGTAAGTCAATATTTCCTTCACCTATGGTTGTGCTAACACACATCCACCTATGGTTGTGCTAACACACATCCAATAGCAAAGTTGCATGCATCTACATCAACATAGAATGATTTGTTTTGGTCATTGGGATTCAATATGGGTGTTGACCACAAATGTTTCATACGTTCTTAAAAGGAATTCTCACATTTGTTGATCCATTTGAAATTGCCCAAAAGATTGTAAAGAGTTTTGGCTATAATAGTACACATGCGATAAATCTTCTGTGTCGATATACCATTTCTTGAAATAATATAATCTAAAATCTTACCTTATTGCACCATGAAAATGCATTTTTTTGGGTTTAAGCACACTCCATATTCTCTGCACTTGTTGAATATCCGTCTGAGCTCTAGGATGTGATCCTTTCTTATATAGGAAAGTGCACAAAGATCATCCACATAGGCGTCTAAAGTCTTTTGTAGGCTCATGCAACTAATGCAGATGTCACAAAGGGACTATGTCTATGCTTTCTTTTGTATGAAGTACTGTACTCATAACTTTCCAATTCTTGACCTACTTCATTTCACTTATACTTCACTGATATCTTCCTTTGAAAAAGGAGCTCTCTATGTAATGAGCTTCTCTTTGAAGCATAGTAGTGTGCTTGCCAAGATCGTAGGCAGTGCTGTAAATGATGAATTGCTAGACCCAATGTCCGACATAGCCATGAAGTGAACTGCTAAGGAACATCACTCATGAGATTCGTGTCAACATGGACTATCCTTATGTACCTAAGTGCCCATTTCTCTATGACATGAACACCATATGTGTTAGTGTTGTATTTGAGTCAACGGTGAGTTTGCTCGAGTGACAATAACTAGCTTGACAAGCTCATAAACCCTGAACGGTACGCCTTATAATGCTGTCAATAATGATAGATTATTAGAGAAAGCCATTGTAAAGCACAACCTTCTAGAGGATCCAATGAACATATTCTCACCTACGGATGAGTTAAGTGTGTTATGGGTGAAGATTGGCAACGAAGAAGTTGAGGCCAATTTGCCTTCCAAAAGCTCTCACCCGAAAACCTACCAAAATGTGTTAGATTATTGCCAACGAGAAAGAGACGCCTAATGCAAGATAAGATTGTAGAAAAGATTGCTTTGTTGCCAAAACAGGCCAAAGCCGAATCACAACACCACTCCATCGCCAAGAGCCCAACACGAGAAGGAATCGGCCTGCTGGAGTGAGCTGGGACGGTACACAATGGAAGACTAGCCGGTCAATAGAGACACAAAGTCGGCTTTTGTGTTTGGTATGCAGTCACAAAGTTGGAAGGAGCATGGTGTGCTTGAGAGTAGCTTTGGTCGCTTGGCTTGGATGTTTTACGAGGTCTCTGTAAAAAGGTCGAAAATGTCAAGAAGAAGGGGTGGAGAGGCCCAAAGATGAAGGATGGTGTTTTCAATATGCCCTTGGGAGGAGCCCCCAAGGTCTCCCAACATGCATGTGAGGTGTCCCAATATATCCCCTATTGGAGTCAATGCGGAATGCCTGCTCCATGTAAACACACGTAATGACATATGAGCTGCCACCAAATATTCTACAAAATGTACTGATTGAATTAATATGATACAATGGACTTCTCATCTTTTGTCGACGTTGTCTTCTTTGGATCTTTATCTCTCCTCTCTCTATGTAAAACTTGCACACAAGGGAGAGATCAACTTATCAAGCTAGGGTTTTCGTTCTCATGTTGGGTTAGGGCTTCGCTCGTGCTTGCAAGTCTATGCCCAGGTCAAGGGCTATATCCCTCCCCCTTTGAGGCCTTGTTGTGTATGCGAGCCTTCGCCTTGCAAGGAACCTTTCATTCATCCTCCCGCCCAATTGGGGGAGGGAGGGCTCTTCATGATGCGCTCTCCAATTGTTATTCTATGGTGTACGCTAAAGGCTTTTCTTCCAGACTAGATACTGTCAACTATCATGCTCTAATGTCCCCCCAAGGGTTGAACCAACTGCATGCAACTCCGAATAGTCCTCAGTCTCAGAATATCGAGGCTTCAAACCAAGTGGTGCATTCTCTAGGTATGTCCGACCTCTGCATGAATGGAAATGAATCTGCAATGAAGGGGGTTTGCTTGTCGAAGCGGTCTTATGCCCTTACTCTTATTGGAGGTGCCTCCACCCCCCTCAATCAAGGTTTCCTTTAACCAGGTAATCTCCTTTCCCCTACAGGTACATCTGATTATCATGGAAAGCAAAAATTGGACGATTATGTTCATCAACTAAACATGGACGATATAGTATGTGATAAGGACGAGGATTCTTTGATTATTGACAAAAACAGCTTTGAGCAATTGAAAGTGCAACTCTCTGAACATGTTTTCGTAGGCTTATGCCATGGTCCTAATCTCGTCGAGGAGGTATTAAAGCATTGGATAAGATCCAATTGGGAAAGCAGAGGTCTCTTTGTTAAACATATTCAGTATCTCCTGAATAACTATTTCTTGTTCTTTTTCAATGATGCCAATAGTGCATTGTAGGTTATTTTTGGGGGTCATTGGTTAATTAAAAGTGTGCCTATCTCCTTTTTCAAATGGTATTTAGGGTCCAATCCTAAAGGCGCCAAGCCTACTAAGGTCCCTATATGGGTTGACTTCCCAGACGTACCTATGGAGTTCTACCCATGGGTTGAACGACTTGGAAGTATTTTGGGTAAGGTCCTTGGGCAAAAGGCAAGAGGTAATGGAATAAATCCCAAGTGGGATCGATATATATTAATTAAAATAGCCTTGGCTAAACCGATAAAACCTTTTGTTCTGGTTAAGGATTCTGATGGTAAGGAACTTCATGATCGGAAGGTGTTATATAGGAACCTACCTTACCACTACTTTAAGTGTTATCAATAGGGACATTTAATTAAGGAATGCCCCTTTTTAACATTTGGCTCCATTGTGGCCCCTCTAGTTGGCAAGGATAACTCAGTGAAGAGCATCTCTCCAACCCTGTCTCCTACAGTGACCAACAAGAGGAAAAATGTTCACAAAATGGTTAAGAGGAAACCATGTAAGTTGACCAATGCTTTTGGCGTTCTTTTAGAAGAGGTATGTAATCCCTTATCCAAAAATTTGTTGATAGTGTTCATATAAGTGACAACCACGAATGGATTGCAATTTCTATGAAACACCCTTTTAATTACACTGTTGATACTGTGTATGTTGCTAATACTCCTGCTAATAGAATTCACTATTGGTCTAATATCTGTACCCTTCCTGGGCCTATTTTTATTAATGGTGATTTTAATACGGTTATTGATGTCTATGATAGATTTGTATCTAGATATAACATAATTAGTGGTCATGAAAAAGCTAAATGGTATAATCTCTATAAAGAAAAAGACCTCATAGATATCTCTGCTGACATTGGCTTCACTTGGAGGTAGAATCAAAAAACTGCCAACTCCCTTGCACTAGGCTGGATAGGTGCTACATGTCTAGTCAACTACTGAGGTAGTTCTAGGAGGTCAATTGTAAGGTTGACAACTCCCTTCTCGTTTCTGACCATAAACCTATTTTGATAACCCTCAAGAAATGTTCTCCCACTTTTAAGGCTGGATGGACTCATTTAGACCCTCGCCTCCTTAAGCTTACCTGCATCAAAGAGAAAATCATGAATATTATGTCCAATCACTTGTCCTCCGGCTCTTCCTCGTCTAGATGTTGGGAGCACTCTGTTTTTTATATTCAGAAGCTTTTCACTCACTAAAAGCAATTAGCCAAAAATATTAGGGCCAAGAGGAGACAGAAGATTATTGATGAGCTTGCCAAAATTGACCAAGTGAGGTGTCCTAAATCAGCCTCTAACCTCCATTATCAATTGGCATGTGAAGAGTACCTTCAGGTTAGTATGTATTTATCCCACTCAAGAGAATTTTGGGATGAGAAGTTGAATAAACCTAACAAATGGATGTTCTCCCTCCTTAAGAATAAAAAAGCTAGGGATTACATCCCTTTGTTGAAAAAGAGAGTATGCTATCAACATTGAGGACAACTTGCAGGAGGCCCGGTGCTTCTTTATGGATGTTTTCTCTAGTTTTCCCAAGTGGGGGGAGGATATCCAGAGAGCCAAAGCCACTATTGACATAAAGAGACAAAAAATGATCTCACCTAGCCAGGCTTCTATCTTGGACCTGCCCCTCACTATCGATGAGATTAAAGAAACCATTGATAAATCCAAACCTTGCAAGTCACCTTGTATTGATGGGATTCCTAACGAGTTCTTCATGACTTTTAAAGACTTCTTGTCCTCATTCATTCTTTTGATTTGGAAAGAGGTGTCTAGTAAAGGTGCTCTCCTTGCTTACATTAATACTGGGGATATAAGACTGATTCATAAAAAAGTTAACAAATAGGATCTTAACAATTGGAGACCTATAACCTGCCTCACCACAATCTACAAAATCTTTGCCTCTATCCTTGCTAGAAGACTTAGCCCCTTAATGGACCAAATCATCATCCTTGAGCAAAAGGGCTTCATTAAAGGTAGATTCATTCTTGATGCCATAATATCCCTTTGGGAAGGCATCGAAGTGGCTAGTGAGCTTAACTAAGACTTCTTTTTTTACAAAGTGGACTTTGATAAAGCTTATGATAGAATTGAGTGGGACTTTGTCCTTCAATCTCTTAATGATATTGGCTTGCGAAGGAAATTCATTAGGTATGTCAGCACCTTATTTGGGAATGCCTACTCTAGAATTGCCATGAATGGTAACCTTAACAATCCTTTCAAACATTTTAGATACATTAGGCAAGGTTTCCCCCTAGTCCCCCTTCTGTTTGCCATAGCTAGTGATGTCTTAGGGTGGCTGGTTAAAGATGCTATGAATAAAGGTACTTTAAAAGGTATTCAGATCCTTTATTCTCACTCCCAGCTTAGCCTTCAAATGTTTGCTAATGATATGAATATGTGCATTAATGTTGACTTCACCTCTGCTGCTTCTTTTTTGGACTGTTCGAATGTTTTCTACATTGCTGATGGTTCCAAAATTAATCATAAGAAAACTGGATTTAATTCATCTAACAATATTATTCCTTCTTGTATTATTCAACTTGGTTGTGAGATTTTACAAGATGGCTCCATTTTTAGATTGCTTGGAATCCCAATGGGGTTTAAAGTTTCCTTCAACAGAGGTGGCGATGGTTCTCCAAACATTTAGGAATAAGTTCAGAAGGTGGCATAACTGCTATTATTCTCTTGCTCACATGATATTTGTTTTGAATCATTAAATTATGCCTTGTATTATATATCTTCTATCTTCCTGGTTACCCACTAAGAAGCAACTGTCTCAGGTTATTGCCTTTGTTGTCAGGATCTTGCTCACGCGCATACAGAGATTACGGACACAGAAAACACACAGAGAATAGACGCAACAAGAGACGAGACACAACGCAGTATTGGGTGCAATCTCCCCCCATGCACTCTGTTTCGACAGTCCACAGAGTGCATGTATTTATAGGAATTTTGATTACGTCGAAAAGAGTGGTTACAAGAGGGCGGCTTCGAAAAGCAGGCGTGAAACTAAAAGTTGGTAACTTTTACAGAAAGCCATTGCTTTCAATAACAGAAACTACGGTCTACAATGACCATTATTCTAACCATTACTTTTCTAACAATAGAACCTTCTACGTAGGTTTCTTTACAAAATAAATAATAATTATTCGGATTATTGATGTCCGCCCTTTCACGCCTTGCACGCTCCTCATGAACCTTCAGCTGCTATATCAAAAACATCAAAAACATATTAATACATTAATAACTTAACATTTTAACAATGCCTTGTTCGATAATATTTAACATTTTAACAATGCCTTGTTCAATAATATACAACATGCCTCTCAGTTGACAAGCAACTGACCTCAGTTGATAAAAGAATTCAACACTCTAACAATTGTAATGGAGTGTTCAACATATTCCATATTACTATTATAATCCAACAATGCATTGGCCAACATATTTCATGTTACAATCCAACAATGCATTGGCTATTCGATATTTCAATCCAACAATGCATTGGCCAACATATTTCATGTTACAATTCAACAATGCATTGGCTATTCGATATTTCAATCCAACAATGCATTGGCTATTCCATATTTCAATCCAACAATGCATTGTTCAACATATTCCATAAGGTATAACATGCCCCTCAGTTGAACAAGCAACTGACCTCAAGTGATAAAAGAATAAACATGGATGGCCAGTCACATGTTTCATCACTGAATAAAGAAAATAGGCATGTGCCATGTAAAAATACATGCATGGAAATGTTCATGGAGCTGTTACATTAATGTGTTTGTGTATGATATGCAGAAATTAAGTGGTCATAATGAGGTGTTAATTGTGTTTTATGTATCCATTGACATTCTTCAATAGAGTGATTTTTGTACTTAACCAAATATCGATGATATTGAGTACCTGTGCGTGTAGTAGTGACATCATGATCAATGATTTTCTCAAGAACTAAGATTTCAGATTGTTCTTCAATTAAAGGAGGATCATCAAGAAGTGGAGCAAGTGGTAAAGTTCCTTTAAAGGGTTTAAGTAAGCTAATATGAAAAGAATTATGTATAGTCCAATGGGATGGAATATCTAATCAAAATGAATTATCATTAATTTTTTCTATAATGCGAAACGGTCCATAATAGCGTGGTGCAAGTTTAATTTTAGGATGCTGCAAAATATTTTTGAGACGTCTTTTAATTATTCGCAACCATACAAAATCATTTTCCCTGAATTCTTTGGCTAATCGTTTAGTATTGATAATACGTGTATATCGCTCTTGACTTTTCCTAATGTGCTCGTGAACATCATGAAGTATAGAAACGTGATCTTGAGCAATAGAATCAGCCATCGGAATGTCGGTTTGGGTGAGGGACATGGGAGTGGGAAGCTTTTTACCAAAAACTATTTCAAAAGGTGCACGACCAGTAGTGGTATGTAAAGTGTTATTGTAAGCAAATTGAAGCAATGGCGACTTTTCATCCCAGTTATTAGGATTATCTAATGAATAACAACGCAATAAATCAAGAATAGTACTATTTGTAGCCTCACTTTGTCCATTACTTTCAGGATGAAATGCAAAGCTAAAATCTATTTTAGAACCAAAATGTTGAAATAAGGCAACCCAAAAATGATTGCAAAACCTAACATCACGATCAGATAACATTACTTTAGGAAATCCATGATGTGGAAAAATGCATTTAATGAATAATTTTGCAGCTTGAGGTGCAGTCAAAGTTTTTCTACATGGAATGAAATATGCATATTTACTAAACCTATCAACTATTGTCCAAATCATATCATTATGTGATGAAGTGATAGGAAGACCTGTGATAAAATCCATAGAGATTTGTTCCCATGGTTCATTTGGAATAGGAAGGGGCATTAATAATCCAAATGGTTTACCATGATGATGTTTGACACGCTGACATACAATGCATTGAGAAACATAATGTGCAATGTCTTTTTCCATGTGTGGCCAAAAGAAGAAATCTTTGCAAGCAGAAATGGTGCTTTGTATGCCTCTATGACCCATGTAAGATGGTTCATGCATTTCTTTAATGACAGAATCTTTAAAAGCTTGGGTTATGCACAATCTATGTTGAAAATAGAGAAAACCATTATGAAATGTATAATGTTCATCAGATAAAGATGCAGCATTGTTGAAGTCATGCCATGCACGTGAAAAATACAAATCAGATGCATAAGTGGAAACCATGTCTTGAAAAGAATGAATTTGAATGGCAGAAATATTATTCAAAACAACGGAATTCGAAGGAAAACAGCTAAGAGCATCAGCTACGACATTAGCTTTACCAGGTTGATATTGTATCATGGGTTGGAAATTTTGAATCAATGATGCCCATTTAAGATGTCTATCAGAGATTAAGGGCTGACTTAATAAATGCTTAATAGCCTGTTGATCGGTTTTGATTAATACTAGAGCCCATAAGATAGTGTTTCCAAATTTGCAAAGCATGCACAACTGCTAACAGTTCTTTATCATACATACATACTATAATTCTGTTCTGAGGGTTTAAGCTTTCTACTCTCAAATGCAATGGGATGGTCATTTTGCATCAGAACAGCACCTATTCCTGAACCGCTAGCATCAGTAACAACATGAAAGGGTTGTGAGAAATCAGGTAATTGTAAAACAGGTGCATGTGAAAGTGCATGTTTAAGTTTGTCAAAGGACTGTTGTTGGGTAAATCCCCATGCAAATTTTATTTTCTTTTTCAACAAAAAAGTAAGAGGCAATGCTAAATAAGAAAAATTTCGAACAAACTTCCTATAGAAACTAGCCAACCCAAGAAAAGAACGAACATCATTGACTGATTGTGGTGTAGGCCATTCTATGATAACTCTAATCTTTTTCGGATCCACATGCACACCTTCACTTGAAATAATATGTCCTAAATATTCTAGCTTACGCTGAAAGAAATAACTCTTTTCAGGATTAGCATAAAGTGTGTTTTCTCGTAACAAATGAAAAACTGTTTCAAGATGCTTTTCATGTTCACTATCATTCTTACTGTAAACAAGTATGTCATCAAAGAATACAAGAACAAAAGCTTGGTAATCAAGAAAAATATTATTCATCATTCGCGCAAATGTAGCAGGGGCATTAGTAAGTCCAAAGGGCATTACCATAAATTCATAATGGCCATTTTGAGTTCTAAATGCAGTCTTAAAAATATCACTTTGTGTCATACGAATCTGATGGTAACCCGATTTAAGATCAATTTTACTAAAGACACGAGCTCCTCGTAACTTATCTAAGAGATCATCTATTCGAGGAATAGGGTATCTATTCTTGATCGTGATCTTGTTAAGGGCTCTATAATCAATGCACATTCGATAAGTTTTATTCTTCTTCTCTACTAAGAGAATGGGTGCTCCAAATGGGGAAGAACTAGGCCTTATAAGTCCTTTTTGTAGTAGGTCTTTTACTTGATTTTCTATTTCCTTTTGATGTAATGGGCCATGTCTATAAGGTGCTTTATGAGGAGGAGAACTACCAGGGACTAAGTCTATGCTATGGTCAAAGGATCCTCGAGATGGTGGTAGTTCAGAGGGATATTCAGACATAAAACAATCCTTATAAGTACTCATGAAAGGTTTATATGCATCTGAAAGTGTATGAGTATAATCATTGATGACATTAACAAAAACAATGCATGAGTTAAATCCTTTCCTAAATGCACGCTTTGCTTGAGTGTGACTAATCAATGGAAATGGCTGGAAATCATGCCGTGCAGACAAAGTAATGATTTGATCTTTGAAAACAAACTTAAAGGTATGAGTATGGTAGTCAATACGTGGGTTATAATGGTGACGAAAAGGCATACCTAGTATAACATCATAAGATTGCAAAGGTGCAATTAAAAATGTTCGTGAGTCAACATAAGGGCCTATGCTAATCGTAACATCTTGCACTTCTCGTGTTACATTATAACGACTACCTTGAAATGCAGCTTTCACTTTATACAAAGAAGGAAACGTTTGTAATTTAAGTTCTTGTACTAATAAATGTGAAATGAAGTCATGTGAACTACCATCGTCATGTAGAATTTTAACTAGTTTGTTATTTATTGTACCCTGCATGCAAAGAAGAGAGTGTAGAGAGATATCGTTACCCAAGGTACTTAAGTCCTTCTCCAGTGATTCCTCTGTCCAAACAGGAGGAATTTCTTCATTATAGACCTCCATGTTATGCAATCGAGCTGTAGCTTGTTTCATATGAAGAGGTGGCAATCTGCACCTTATTTTTGTATGTCCAGGTTTACCACAATTCCAGCAGGTGATTCGTGGTCGCTTCTGTTGGGCATTCACTGCTGAAGTTTGAAGGGTAGGTGGTTTGGTTGGTTGGAGAGATGAAGCAACAGGTGAAGTTGAGTAATTGGATTGTAGAGGTCGAGGAAAGCTAGGGTAAGATGGGGCATTAAAATTACGCTTCATAGGAAATGAAGGTTTAACAGGAAATGGTCGTGGACGTGGTTGTTGTAGACGGAGTGACTTGGTTATGGACTGGAATTCTTTTTCTGCATCATAAGCAAAAGATATAGCCTCGTTGAGGGTTGTAGGTCGTAGGGTGTGAAGCTTGGCTTGGATACCCACTTCCAAACCATCTTCGTATTTCTGCTGCAAGATATCCTCTGATACATCTTCAAGCATTCGTACAAGTAGTAAATTTTGCCAGAACCGCTCTGTGTAGGTAGTAACCGTATCACCCTCCTTCCATGTAAGGGTCGTCCATGCACGTCGAACATGCAAATGGTATTGAGGAGGAAGAAATGAATCCTTCACGTTTTCTTGAAAAGCCTTCAAAGTTGTTGGACGCTCCATACTGTGCCGCAGGACACTCCACCAGAGTTGTGCTTTACCTACTAAATAGTTAGTGGCAAATTTAACTTTTTCACTTTCAACATACATTTCATCGGTATAAAAATCATCAAACTACGACAACCAAGAAAGTACTAAAGGCCCATCCTTTCGGCCATCAAATCGTAGAAACTGGTAGTTTCTATTACCAATTTTGGAATGAGTAACATCAGATTGGGCGGACACACTTTTACTACTCTCGTAAGGTTGTCTTCCTCAGCTTGCATCTTTTGGAGGATTTCATCACGTTGTTGGATCTCGTTCTGAGCTCCTTGAAGCTCATGCCGCAAGAGCTCTAGTTGTTGTTCAAGTGTTGCCGCAGGTAGAGGTGAATTATTGTAATCCTCCATGGTGCTCTTGGACCCTTGCTCTCAACCTTGGTGTATTGAACCTTCTCCTTTGCAACCTTGGTGTCTCGATCCCGTGTTCTCAACCTTGCTTGGTATCTTGAACACTCGATCAAGTTCCACCCAAGGATTTTGAATGAATTCACACTTCCAAGCTAGCTCATTGGAAAGTTCGTTCCGAGAGCTTTCCAACGATATATTACACGCCTCAATCCGACCTACGGATTGAAAGTTACACTTAATTCTTTGTTGGGTCCATCCTAGAAATCGCCATGAGCGCCTTGCACAAGTACCAAAGAAAGAGAACTTGAATAACAACTCCAAGAGATGGTGGAGTGGTTAAAGTACTTCCCTTGAAAGTAGGAGGCTGTGGGTTCAAATCCTCCTACCTTAGGGACTCTAAACCTCTCTATTACCACTCAAAAATTAAAATTGTCTCGCGCGTAGCCAACGGCTGCCAACGGTCGCCAAGGGAGCCTTGGGTGCCAATGTTGCCAATGTATTGCCTAAGCTCTTTGCCTTAGTCGACGCCTTAGTCGACGCCTTGGAGTAAGCCGAAGGAGAAGACGTAGGTTCTGGTTCTGGATCAAGATCAGAAACTGAAACTGAAACTGAAACCGGAACAGGAACAGGAACAGGAAACGGAGACGAAATCGGAATCGCGAACAGAGAACAGAGGCCGAAGGAGAAGACGTAGGTTCTGGTTCTGGATCAAGATCAGAAACAGAAACTGAAACTGAAACAGAAACCGGAACCGGAACAGGAACAGGAACAGGAAACGGAGACGAAATCGGAATCGCGAACAGAGAACAGAGAACAGAACCCTCTGTATTGACGCGTGCAGAGCTCTGATACCACTGTTGTCAGGATCTTGCTCACGCGCATACAGAGATTACGGACACAGAAAACACACAGAGAATAGACGCAACAAGAGACGAGACACAACGCAGTATTGGGTGCAATCTCCCCCCATGCACTCTGTTTCGACAGTCCACAGAGTGCATGTATTTATAGGAATTTTGATTACGTCGAAAAGAGTGGTTACAAGAGGGCGGCTTCGAAAAGCAGGCGTGAAACTAAAAGTTGGTAACTTTTACAGAAAGCCATTGCTTTCAATAACAGAAACTACGGTCTACAATGACCATTATTCTAACCATTACTTTTCTAACAATAGAACCTTCTACGTAGGTTTATTTACAAAATAAATAATAATTATTCGGATTATTGATGTCCGCCCTTTCACGCCTTGCACGCTCCTCACGAACCTTCAGCTGCTATATCAAAAACATATTAATACATTAATAATTTAACATTTTAACAATGCCTTGTTCAATAATATTTAACATTTTAACAATGCCTTGTTCAATAATATACAACAACCTTGGCAAGGAGATTCCTTTCAGGAGGTAATGAACATTCCAGCACAATCACTAAGGTTTCTTAGAATACTTGTTGTCTTCCTAAGAGTGAGGGTGGTTTGGGGCTTTTATGCCCTACCAGACTGGCTGACACTCTTTTTGCTAAATAGATTGTCAGGTGTTTGCCTTCTAATGACATTTGGGCAGTGCTCATTAAAAGGTGTTTCTACTCATTAAAAGGAGAATTAAGGAGTTCAGTTTAAAAGGCTATAAGGCCTAAGTCAGTAACCTGCTTGGATGAAAAAGAAGGATTGCTACATTCTTAATAAAGATTTTCTTTTCAACATCAATTTCTACTTGCAAGAGTCTCCTTGGAATGGCTAGCTTGCCCACTGGAGCAACTACCACCTTGCCATTAAAGAACACAAATGCTTTAAGTAGGGCTTCAAGTCCTGAAACTCCTTCTTCTAAAATGGAGAGATTATAAATGTTGAGTTTTTGTTTGCCAATACTGACTTATCTAATGCTTGTGTGCAGGTCCTCATTGACTATAAGAAGATGTTGGTCACCAGATTAGAGTCTTGCTACAACAGACCCTGAAGTTGGAGGATGTGGTTGTTGACATGTTCAACCAATTCAAAAAGTATAGCGGCTTTGTTGCTTTGATTGTCCACAAATTGAACAAGAGATGGAAAGTCCATTGGTCCTGCCATCGACGGAAGTATAGGTTTAAGTGTATATGGGCCTTCCCCAGCCAGATCAAAGTGTCATTCATGTGATCAACATATGATTAATCGTACAATAAGAGAAGACTAAGTAGCTTTTTTGCGCCGTAGTCTACACTATGAATTATTAATTTCCAAATGAACCAAGTGATCTTGCGCACTTGCAATGAGCACCATATACTATATACCGGCTATATACTTGCAATGAACTGAACTATCGTCGAACATTCACTATAGCGCTGATGCGTGTAAACTTCCTGATTCCTTATACAATTCTTTATACAATGATCTTCTCTATCACGGAAATCCCAATGCGTACCGAGTTCATTTCAGTTTAACATGTCTTGTCAACATCTTGAATCATCTTTCTTCTCCAGAGATTACCTGATTATTAACTAAACAATGCAAGAAGTTACTCTCAGACACTTAGACTTCAGACTATTCGATATCGGCACACAATCATCAAGAAAGCGAGTCATCATGTTTAAATAACAACCAGGACAATGATGCATACCTATCTTGCTTTCTTAATTTCTAGATTTCATCTGCTTTATGACATAATCAACAGTTAAAATCATCTTTTAGAGCTGCTATGGCTTCCTTCCTTTCAATAATGCTTGCTAGTAGGGACATATAGATGACTTTTACTTAGCTCGACAAGATGCTGTACAGATGAAGATCTTGAAGTGACAACCAGAACAGATAGTGCAGTACGTTACTATCAGCGATGAAACTCCATCTTTGAGCAGATCCTTGATTGGGCGTTCTTCTTTTCTCCCTGATATCTTACGTGCAAGGAGAAGGTCCATCGCTGAAGCCCACAGCATTCATCGTAGAGCACATTGAGGAATCCATGAGCAAATACATTCAAGAAGTGACGAGTGAGAACGAACGTCATGAGATTCCGAACATATTTATGAGCGCATTACAACATTCATCCAGCATTAGCATTCCTATCATGGCGAAAAGTTTAGTGATGCATAATCAAAGGCTCCAGCTTTTTCCGAGCTTATGAGCAGAACTATGTTTCTGAGTGTATGGCCACCAAAATTATATAAGAGTTTCTGCAAATCATATATATATATATATATATATATATATATATATATATGTGTGTGTGTGTAATGTCTTTTCAAATGTTGATCTTATGATTATAATTCCCTGCAAGACAACATTCATAGTACTGAAAAATAGCACAGTGAGAAAAGTTTCTGCAAATCACACACACACACACACATATATATATATATATATATATATATATATATATATATATATATATATATATATATATATATATATATATATATATATATATATATATATATATATATATATATATATATATATATATATTCCTCAATGTTGTGGAATGTGTGTCGTGGTGCCACTTGCGTGATACTCTGGAAAGCTAAAAAATTATAAGCCAGTTGGAGAATTTGTTTGCTTTCCTGATTGCTTTCCTGATTAAAAATCTAAGTAAAGCCAGCATACACATTTCATACATATACACAAAAATACATACATACATTCAATCATACACACATGCAGATGCATATACATATAACCACGCATACATACATTTTTGTACACAGATACACTCACATGCCACATGTGTCATATACATGCATGCATGCATGGATGTGTGTATACTTTGACCCGCAAACCTTTCAGCGCAAAAAAGATAAAAACATATAATACATCCTTTTCATACTGCGCGCTTTAACTAAATACTCGAAATGAAAAAAGGTAGTGGAAATTTGATAGTGGTTTGAGATCTAACATTAAGACCATAAAACTAGTTATCTTTGTTTCATGCAAAACAATAGGAATGTTGTTCATGTTTTTTCCACATAAGTTGTTTGGCCATTGAGCCCCTTTGTTGCAAATGGTAGGGAATGTTATTACCTACCATAATCCAATAATAGAACACAAGTTAGCACTTGTGTAATTTGAAGGAAGGGAGATACTTTGGCTTATTCAATCGTTATTGGTTTTTTACCACATACATAAGTAATAAAGAAAAATTAACTAATTTTGATTAATATTGTATTTTATATTATATTTGAAATGTTTTATCATTAAAAGATATGGCCGTGTAGAGTGGATGCTTCAAATGATGGTTAATCATCTCTAAAATGATTTCACCCCAATCACATGAAGTATTGAAACCACGCATCACATTAAACGATGTAAGGGTGTCACTCATATGAGCCTTGAAGCAAGATTTTTTATATTCACAAAACGTGTCGCTTAAGGGATGCATGATCATTTATGAAGCAACACCTCGATGGGAAAAAAATCCTTGTTTAAACAACATCTTTTATCGTCAGTTAGGAGACAATTTCTGTAATATGAAAACTTGATCATTCGATTCATTCATTCATTTTCAACTCTCAACTCTATTACACATACATAGATCTAAGCTCCAGGTCTCCCTTTGAATTTATAATAATCCTTTCTTTTTCCTTTGCTCAATCCTCTTTCTTCCTCTCCCCCTCTCTCTCTCTCTTATACCTCTCTCTCTCTCTCTCTCTCTCTCTCTCTCTCTCTCTCTCTCTCTCTCTCTCTCTCTCTCTCTCTCTCTCTCTCTCTCTCTCTCTCTCTCTCTCTCTCTCTCTCTCTCTCTCTCTCTCTCTCTCTCTCTCTCTCTCTCTCTCTCTCTCTCTCTCTCTCTCTCTCTCTCTCTCTCTCTCTCTCTCTCTCTCTCTCTCTCTCTCTCTCTCTCTCTCTCTCTCTCTCTCTCTCTCTCTCTCTCTCGACACACACATGCACACGATTCTCTTTCTTTCTCTCTTATCTCTCTCACGTTTTCTCTATCAATTATAACTTCTCCCTTAGCTCTCCCTCTACCAAATTCTCTCTTTCTATCCAAATCTCTCTCTCTCTCTCTCTCTCTCTCTCTCTCTCTCTCTCTCTCTCTCTCTCTCTCTCTCTCTCTCTCTCTATCTCTCTCTCTCTCTCTCTCTCTCTCTCTCTCTCTCTCTCTCTCTCTCTCTCTCTCTCTCTCTCTCTCTCTCTCTCTCTCTCTCTCTCTCTCTCTCTCTCTCTCTCTCTCTCTCTCTCTCTCTCTCTCTCTCTCTCTCTCTCTCTCTCTCTCCTCTCTCTCTCTCTCTCTCTCTCTCTCTCTCTCTCTCTCTCTCTCTCTCTCTCTCTCTCTCTCTCTCTCTCTCTCTCTCTCTCTCTCTCTCTCTCTCTCTCTCTCTCTCTCTCTCTCTCTCTCTCTCTCTCTCTCTCTCTCTCTCTCTCTCTCTCTCTCTCTCTCTCTCTCTCTCTCTCTCTCTCTCTCTCTCTCTCTCTCTCTCTCTCTCTCTCTCTCTCTCTCTCTCTCTCTCTCTCTCTCTCTCTCTCTCTCTCTCTCTCTCTCTCTCTCTCTCTCTCTCTCTCTCTCTCTCTCTCTCTCTCTCTCTCTATCTATCTATCTATCTATCTATCTATCTATCTATCTATCTCTCGATCTCTCTTCTTCACACACACACATATGCACACATGTCTCTTTCTTTCTCTCTTATCTCTCTCTCAACTTTTTATCTCTCAATTCTCTCTTCTCCCTTAGCTCTCTCTCTACAAAAATTCTCTCTTTCTATCTAACTATGTCTATCTCTCAATTCTGTCTTCTTTCTCTCTCTCTCTCTCTCGATCTCTCTTCTTCACACACACACACATGCACACAACTCTCTTTCTTTCTCTCTAATCTCTACCTCAACTTTTTCTCTCTCAACTCTCTCTCTCTCCACTTTCAATGCTTTTTACAATCCATACGTCCTATACTTTGAGCATGATTGATCTCTATGTACATGGAATGTTGATCTCCACTATGAATCATGGTAAATAAGTCTTTTTTGTTAACTATGTTTTGAGATAAACTTTTCAATATGTTTTCTATGGTTAAACATTTATAAAAAGATGTTTTTCATCTCTGACACATGAAAAAGTAGTTGAATTAGGGGCCACAATAACAAAAGTTTGACATAAACTAAAGCACAAAGTCACACGCTAATATATATATATATATATATATATATATATATATATATATATATATATATATATATATATATATATATATATATATATATATATATATATATATATATATGTGTGTGTGTGTGTGTGTGTGTGTGTGTGTGTGATATCTAATCAGAAAACTGACTATATAGATCCAATGTGTATAATATGCCTAAGCCTCATAGCTAGGAGGGGCATCACAATCACTATGATTATGTCTTGCACCATGATAATCATGATCATGAACAACATTACTTCTCTTAATATACGATTGTCATCGTCCCTCAGTAACTTGCCATGTTGGACTCACCATGTTGTTCTTGTATTGTATAGTTTCAATGAAAAAAAAAAAGAATACATCACTTAAGTTAGTTTCTTAAAAAATAAACTACAAAAAAGAGTAATGCACATAAATGTACCTGGCATGTTATCAAGTGTTTTGTTCAAAGCATGATAACAATAACATTGAGAGATAAAAATTAAAATATAAACAACATATATCCTTTCAAATATATCTACAAAACCATCACATGCCATGTGACCTATTCTAAAGATTTGGCCAACTACCACCCCCTTTCTTCTTGCCTCTTGTGTTAATTTAGTGAAAAAGAATACACATAAAACAGTTCATAGTATTTTTACTATATTTTTGCTAATGTCCTCACCTTCTATTTAGGGTTGGTGCTATTTAAACATCCTTCTTTCCAAAAGTACTATCATGTATTCATGAGCATGCCAACCTTCCACTTGTTTGTCTCTAGCATACAATATTTCCTATAATTTAGTTTTCAGATCACAATCAACAATAGAACAATATAGCATGGAATTTAGATATGTGGACATGCACAAATACAAACATACATACACACACATGCACACATACATACAATATACATACATGCACACATACATAAACACGTGCATATAATTAATATACATACATTTGCATATACACACATACATAAACACATGCATACATATTACACAATTGATCAGTGAGAGGAATCTTTGGTAGGTAATTGATTTCATCAATTTGTTTTATTATTAGATGTCAAATTCTAATATATGAAATATCACTATATTTTAATATATATGAACATGCTAACACGAACTTTCTCCAGACATTCTTCTTCTTCCTTCTTCTTTGAAAGATGGAACATAAAGAGAACCTGCCAAAGGAAATATAGGAATACTTGAAATAGGAATACCTATAGGTATGACTCTGTATTCTTTCATATATGGCTGAAAATAAGTCTTCATGTTGCATCATCCCCCTGGATGACTTAACACTAGTATCCATGATTCTTCAAATATATCAGACTTTATGAAATCTGGAACGTCTTCCTTCTTTCAATAAATCTGATCTTCAGTGATCAATACCTGTATCTAAAACAAAAATCTCTGAACCCTTTTTATTAGCATTGTACACATGCCAATAGCTTTCCCTATCATCCTAAAGATGGACAAACCACTAGATTCTGCAAACATGAGTGCAATCATGTTGATAAACACTTCAATGAAGTTGAGATGCACTAGAAACTCCACATTATGGCCATGCCAAATGATACAATCGATATAAAGAGGTGGGAGGGAGGGAAAATGGGGTAAAACAAAATGGGTAGGAGGGTGGGCAAATGGGCAGAATGTATACCAAAGAGAGCACAAAATGATAGCAAAAACACCTCTCCGAATGATGGAGAGCGAGACCACCAAGCTCTGCCAAGACCACCACCACAACAACCACCAAATGCACCACTAAGACCTCCACCTAGCATTCTGATACCGTGTAGATAGTATAGGCACAAAAGCAAAATGAAAAGAAGAGTGTACTCACAAAAAGAAAGAGTGTGAGACTCAAAAGTGAGTAGATCATGAAATGGGAAAACTCGCATGGATTAGAGTGATCTTGCCATGGTGTAGGCTCCTAAAGCTTCTCATCAAGTAAAAAGAGGGGGGAGAGGCCCTCTTTATATAGAGTTGGAGTGGGCTCTCCAAAGTGCATCATATTTGGGATAATTCCCCTTGAAGGAGAATGAATATGCTGGTAGAAGCAGGTGGCAAGGTACCAAAATACAAAAGAGATACAATATAAAATGCAAATAAAATGGAAATGGAATGCCTCTTAGATACAAAATGGAGATGCACTCATACAGATACAAATGGAAATGATGTAGGAGACATCATGCCATCAACATATATTTCCTCGAATCCATAGAAATGCATGCCATTTTGGCATATTGTGCACCTTCTATATCCTTTAAATGAACTATTGCTTAATTCAACCTACCACTTTCCTCCTATTTTGGATCTTGGCCAAGGTCTTCAATGTGTGATTCTTCTTCAATGCGTGATTCTTCAATGTCTTATATCAAAGTGAAGAATTATTCTTGAAGCAAAAGATAAACATCAGTCCATATAGGGTGTCCCATACCACCATATTTTATATGCGGCAATGCAAGGGTCAATGTTTCCATACCACTGAACACACATTCCACATAAATTATTCTTATCTTAGGGTATAGATGCATCATTCCCTTTATATTTTTTACTCTTTAACCAATTTCTTTTACAAAGAGCCATGAACTTGGTTAATCCATTTTTATTTTTCTTTTATCTTGTTTAAATGAATTTACTTTATGTTCAACCTTCTTTGAATGGACTATCTTGAATTAAATTTAAAGTACTAGATTATGTTCTTCAAGACTTTGGTTTGATTCTCGGTGTGTGAATGAAAAAAGTGCTATTTATTTTAGGCCTTTTGCCTTGAAGAAATTACTTTAAAAGTGTTAGTACCTCTTCTTATTGTTCATAACTTAGGAATCCTTTTTGGAAATTTGATAGCTTTGAAAGAATGAGATTTGATAAAATCTTGTGCAAGAAGTGAACTTTTAGAGCTTCTTAGCCATAAAAACATGGGTATGACTTCTTTTGATTCATTTGGAACTTCAATCATACTTTTGAATTCCTTTTTCTGGAACTTAAGTGCCTAGGGTAGTCATTCAAGGATGAAGTATCTTATTCAATTAAGTGTCTTTTTTACTTCATTTTTTTTCAAAGGTTTGGAATAATCTTCTAAAGATGAATTCTATGGATTTACCTTATAAGATCTTTACTAAATATTATCATCTTCTGAGAAGTATGAGTTGAACATCGAAATGCTTCAATCCTCCTTGGATTTCATCTTCAAGGACTTCCTTCCAAGCTTCAATGGGAGATTCTCACCAGTATATAATTATCAGTAATAGATAATTCCAAGCCTTCATTACGTTTTTTAGGTAGCTATTCAAGTTTGAAAGCCATCTTTGCCAAGTAGTTATGAGTAAGTATTCTTGAATGTTACTCCAACATAATAGAAAAACAATATAACTCAAAAAAACTTTACCACCTTTGGTAACTTTATTTTCAAGGTAAGAATCTTCTTACTTATAGAGAGAGACTTTAGGTATTCTCCCAAGTATTTTCGTTATTTGAATCAGGTATGGTGCAAACTTGTCTCTTCTCTCAATACAAGGTTGAGATGGAGAATATTGCATTTTGACTTCACCACCAAACTCAAGTATACAGCTCAAATTAATCAACTAAAGTTAGAATAATTTTAGTTAGGATCAACATCTTATACATCTTTTGCTTTGAACTTTCCTACTGAGTCTCTAATTATACATTCATACTTGGATTGACCACTTTGTATCATGAAATCATACATGACCTTGAAATCATGAACTTGTAATGATTTTAACTAAGTACTTCAATTGCTTAGATTAACCATTAACTTGCTTCAAATGTGATTGGATATAGGTTCAATGTATGCATACATTTCTATTTTAGCACATCTTCTTCTTTCCCTTTTATTAAGAAAAAAATAACCAATATGGTGATTAATTATCTTATGGTGATTATCTCCAACATTAGTTTTTGGATCCTAAATCTTTGAAATTTTCTTGCTATAGGATATTGAGTTTAACATGCATAATCAAACTATCTCATGCTAGCACACATATAAAATCATTTGGTGTGTGCTTTTAATAGTAAATGTGAATAGCTTTCCTGATCAAAATTATTTATTTTCAATGCAAGTCATGAAAACAATCCTCTTAGATTTTCATTTCATGCATCTAAGAAGTGAACTAGATGCTTACATATATGTCCATTTGAATGCATCTTCTTTTGTGTATCTTTGAGTGAAGAAACTTTCAAGAAACAATCATGCTCTTTTAATGCATGTGGAATCCAAACCAATCCTTGTATGCATATATAGTAAAAGAGCATTCAAAAGTATGTGCCTTTTATATTGTACATCCCTTTCCTTTTTACTGTAGGTTCAAGTTTCTTCTTCTTGCTATAGTTGATGGTCCATTTGATGGTCTCTAGATGATATCCTTGCTTTTCTTCTACCTCCTTATCAATTTGATTCTTCAAAAAATTCTCCATTTTGAGGCATCAAGATTCTATGCCGTTCATCTCTTCCCATTTGATGGTGGGCGATATCACGTTTCCTTTCGTTCTCCCTCCTTCTTTCCCTTTCGCAACATGGAACAAGAGATGCTAGAACATGCTAATCATATGAGGCTTGAATCGTGGAGAGAGAGAGAGAGAGAAAGATGCAAAGAGAGAAAAAATCCAAATCCACATGCATGGCCTATGAACAATGGGGTTATAGAAGTAAGTTCCTTTTGTATAAGGGGATAGAAATGGTCGAAATGAAACATAATTGTAGAACAGAGAGTGATATTCAAAGAATGCATGTTTGTTACCTTCTCCTCCCTGTACTATGATGTGAATCTCTTCACACACAAGAAATGACGATCCTCCCAAATAGTTACTATATAGCTTTCCTAAAAAGGATGACCAATGGAATTAACTAGAGCTCACATATGCATGCTCAACCTCCAACAATGCATGTGCAATCACAATTGGACAGGGGTCCAATTCTACTAGATCCTAAGATCTTACGTGTACTATTTTATCGAGTTAATTTTGCAATGTGCCTCAATGTTTTCAATTCAATTCAAGTTAAGTTGGATGCTTTTAGAAGGCTCTAGAGAGTCTTTGGCAAAATACTATCCCCTATGCACTTGGGAATGGAACCCGAGACCTCTTCCTTCCCATTAAATATATTTAGCCACTAAGCTAAGCTTATTGTTGTCTATTAATCTGAATCACAATGTTATATTGACTTTAAAATTTGCAAAGCTACTATATAATACAATAAATTGGATTTAATCCTTGAATTCTTATCTAACAAAGGTAGATAAAGGTCTTGAAATTCCATGGATTAGAAAGTTGATTGATTCTTCCAAAGATTTTCCTTTGTAAAATTTTATTGGACTTTGATCCATAGTTCCTCATTCCATAATACTTCTACAATTGTTGAGTTTTGTGAATCTATCATGATGGTGAAATGCAAGGGTCATCTTTCCAAACTCTAAAGTCTTTATTTCTATGAAAGATAACTTTATTTATAAAGTTTGTGCATGGCTTTATATCTCTTGGAAGATCATTATTCAAGTTATAAACAAACTCATGGTCCATTTGAAATTCGAAGAGAATAAAATGATTGATATTTCAAAGCTTGGGCCCAATCATTATAATTTAAGATTTTTTCTTTTAAAAGGAAGGTTGAGCTTTCATATTTACTCTTCTAGATAGATTGATTTAATTAAAAAGTACAATTAAGGGTGGGCATAACATGCATGGGACTCCTTAAATCCCAAAAGGCAAGGGTTGAATGCTTGGAAACTATTGAGATACAAAGCTCAAAGATCCTCCAAGGTAGAGACTAGGAAGGGATGACCTAAAGATGAGATGAGATAATTGTTTTGAAATAGGTAGCTTGAAGGCCAAAAAAACCCATAAGGGGTTGGTGTAGCGCTCTCACCACACAATGATGAGGGTTTTCCCATTGTAGCCCACAAGGGTTGAACCCTTACCGCCAACATTGAGAGCCCAAGGACCCATCCATGCTAGTGGCATATTGTGCACCTTCTATATCCTTAAAATGCTCTATGGATTAATTCCAACCATCATTTTCCTCATTTCTTCACTTGTTTGCACCAAAACTTTTTTGGAATCAAGGAAAAATTTGTTTTAACGCTTTATGTGGCTACTAATTCTTTCGAATTAGAATTCGCCTTGGTTGCTCATTCCTAAGTTTGGATCCAATGGCATAGGCAAATACTTTAATAACTCACTTTCTTTATTTTAAACTGAAAGGTTCTATCCTCCAATCATATGCTTAGAGGAATAAGAAGTCCATTGATTCAAATTTTTTATATTTGAATTCAACTTTTAGTATTTCCTTTGGAAATTTAAAAGGATAAATAATCAACATGTTGGGCAAGGAATTCATTTCCTGATCTCATTGCATTTCTTCTTGAATGACCTTTCAAAGGTATTTCAGATTTTAGCCAAGGTCTTCAATGTGTGATTCTTCTTAGGATCTTCAGCTCATGTCTTATATTAAAAATGGATAATTATTCTTGAATTAAAAGATAAACATCAGTTCACATATGGTGTCCATCACCATACTTTATATGTGTCAATGCAAGGGTGAGTGTTTCCATACCACTGAACACACATTCCACATAAATGCTTTGTATCTTAGGGTATAGAGACATCATTCCCTTTACATTTTTACTCTTTAACCAAGTTTTTTACAAAGATACATGAACTTGGTTTATCCATCTTTATTTTTCTTTCATTTTATTTAAATGAATTTTACTTTATGTTCAACCTTCTTTGAATGGACTATCTTGAATTAAATTTAAAGTACAAGAGATTTAGTTCTTCAAGACTTTGGTTTGATTCTTTGGTGTGTGTGAATTAACTAAAGTGCTATTCATTTTAGGCCTTATGTCTTGAAGAACTTACTTTATGAGCGCTAGTCCCTCTTCTTATTGTTCATAACTTAGGAATCCTTGTTTCTTGTTCCTTATTGTTCATAACTTCAATACCTTTCAAAGAATGGTATTTGGTCGAATCTTGTCCAAGAAGCGAACTTTTTTTATTTTTTTGGAACTTTAATCACACTTTCGAATATCTTTTCTTTGAACTAAAGTACCTAGGGTCGTTATTCAAGGATGAAGTATCTTATTCAATTGTCCCTTTTACTTCATTTGTCCTCAAAGGTTGGGAATAATCTTTTGGAGATGAATTCTATGGATTGAGCATATAAGATCTTTACTAAATATTATCATCTTCTGAAAAGTATGAGTTTCCCATCTAAATTCTTCCATCCTCCAAGGATTTGATCTTCAAGGGCTTCCTCCAAATCTTGAGTTGGAGATTCTCATCAATAGATAATTATCACTAATAGATAATTCCAAGCCTTTGTTGCGTTTTTTGTAACTAATCAAGTTTGAAAGCTATCTTTTTCAAGTATTTATGAGTAAGTATTCTTCAATGTTACTCCAAGATAATGGAAAAAAAATATACTTCAAAAAAAGTTCACCACCTTTGGTAACTTGATTTTCAAGGTAAGAATCTTCTTATAGAGAGAGACTTTATGTCTTTCCCAAAGTATTTTCCTTATTTGAATCAGGTATGGTGAAAACTTTTCTCTTCTCTCAATAGAGGACCAAGACTAAAAAACATTGCATTTTCACTTCACCACCAAACTCAAGTATACTCTTCAAATTAATCAACAAAGAGTAAAATGATTTTCATTAGTCTCAACATCTTTTACATCTTTTGTTTTGAACTTTACTACTGAGTCTCTAATTATACATTCATACTTGGATTGACCACATTGTATCCTTATGTCTGAACATACATGACCTTGAAATCATGAACTTGAAAAGCTTTTAATTAAGTACTTTAATTGTTTAGATATCGACCCGATGGAAAATAGTTGAATGTCATGTTATTGGCTAAGTTTTTTCCTCATATACTAGGGACATTGATAAGCACAAGGAGAAGGATATAGAGAAGTTGAAGGTGAAGCTTAGCTCGGAAAGTGAAGAAGCTAGAGAAGCACCCAATGAATGGGAGGTGAAGTCAAAAAGGATCATCTTGATTATGTCCTCTGAATGTGCCAGAAATCCAATGGTTCACTCATCAGGTGGCCATAGCATTGTCAAGCCTGTTGAGGAAGAGGTAGTGGGGAAGGATAAGTCCAAGGAGGTTGAAGTTGTAGAGAAAGACAAGCCCCTACGTGATATGATGAACTTTGAATGGTGACTCCAATATATAGAGGAGAAAAATGCCACTCTGCTTGTATTTGCAGGTGCCTATGAGAGGGAAAAGATTACAACCACACATGTGTTTCAATACCGTTTGGATTTCAAAGTTGATTATGAGGATGAGGATGAGGATTGAGATAACCTTGTTTCTGATAAAGACAACAAAGGGATTAAGGAATGCTATATGAAAAATGGAAATGCTTTGCCCAGAGTGCTATGTTCCAGAGAGTCTTGCAAAAACTTACAAGCAATCTGAAAATCATTGTTGACCCATTTCCCTAGATACAAGGAAACATCATGCCAACACAGTAGTTGAAGTCTACACCTATGAAGTCAAAGGATAAGCATACAATTCAGAGGAAGCCCCAAAAGAAGATGAGCAAGCACATAGACATAGAATCCATAGAAAGCTTAGACTCACAGGATGAGCTCATCGCCTCTGGTAGAGAACCTACATTTGGATTATTGCTTATTAAGGAAAATAAAATTAGGGAGGATATTGTGAAAAGAGATCTTGTGAGGAAGAGGTAGTTATTCCACCTTCCAATAGCCATCATTCACAGACCACCCATAGACCCACTCACAGGAAGGAGCAACAGCCTGCTGATAGAGAATAGCATCAAATGCATCTCCAACATCATGAAGACTCAATCGTAAACCTATCAATAGGCTTACAGTCTTCAAGGCCAAAATGCTGCAATAATGTGTCAATATATTTTGTTTGACACAAAGCTGTTCCACCATCAACTTGCATGAATTGAATGCCTAAATAGTGATGCAAATGCCCCAAATCAGACATCTCAAATGAGGCATGCAACTCAGCCTTAAAATCAGCAATATGCATGTCATGAGGACCAGTGAGTAGCATGTCATCAACATACACCACAATGATCAGAAGCACATCATTATCACGCTTAACATATAAGGTGTTTTTAGTTGGACTGCTCTCAAAACCATGTGCAATGAGATAGGCATGTATCTTTACATACCAAGCATGTGGTGCTTGCCTTAAACTATATAATGCCTTCTTTAACCTGCACACTTGGTTTTCATGCCCTTTTTGCACAAAGCCATGGGGCTAAAAAACATACACTTCTTCATGCAAGTCACCATTCAGAAATGTTGTTTTAATGTCCAACTAATGTACATTCCAACCATGATAAGCTGCAAGTGCAGAGATGATACGAACATTAGTCATTCGACAAGTAGAAGCAAAGGTTTCATCAAAATCAATGCCTCTTTCCTGTGCATAACCCTTTGCAACAAGCCTAGCCTTATACCTATCAATTTTTCCATCAGGTTTACGCTTCAGCTTGTATACCCACTTAGTGTCAATGGCCTTCTTGTCAGGAGGCAAGTCACATAAAGACCATGTACCATTTTTCATAATAGCATCATATTCAGATTGCATTGTAGCCATCCAATGTTCTGAATTTTGTGCTTCATCAAATAAAACAGGTTCAGTCTCATCACAAAGACTAGAGGCAGCCATAGCATAGCTATCTAATGCAAAAGAGGCACTATGAGAGCCTGTATGAGTATGATATGATAGAGGTGCATCTAATTTGTTGTCACGCAAAGTCTACACCAACCATTTTGGCATAGTTTTTGCCTACTCAATATGAGATCTCTCATCAACAAGTGCATCATGTAAATCTACATCAGAAATGGAATGATCTGTATCATCACATGAAACTTGCAAAGGCTGAGAAGTTGCCTCATTAGGACCAGCACTAGACTGTCCACCTGGAAAAAGAGGCAACAAAGTATCATACATGTCTTTGGGGCTAACAGATGTCTCCTTAGTACATGAAAGCAATGGCTGAATAGCATCTTCCACAAAAACAACATCACGGCTAACCAGAATGCGTTTAGTCTGTGGATGATATAGACGATGGCCTTTACTTTCAGAACTATACCTAACAAAAATACATTTTATTGTTTTATCATCCAATTTTTTGCGATCTTGTTCAGGCACTAATGCATATGCCAAACAACCAAAAAGATGTAGATGTGCAATAGATGGCTTTTGACCATGCCAAGCCTCATATGGAGTGATAGACTACAATGCTTTAGTGGGACACATTAAGTACACATGTTGCATACATGATAGCCTCAAGCCAGAAACTATGTGGTAAAGCCTGACTCTTGACCATACAGCTTGCCATCTCCATGAGTGACATGTTCTTCCATTCAGCAACCCCATTCTGTTGAGGTGTATATGGTACTCTACACTAATTTTTTATCCCACGTTCATCTAGAAATACGTTAAAGTCAGAAGACATATATTCCCCCCTCGATCAGAACGGAGGGTGTCCATTTTACATGCTGATAGATTTTCAGTCAAAACCAGAAACTCTGTGAAGCACATAAAGACTTCTTACTTTGCCTTCAGTCGATATACCAATGCATGCATGGAAAAATCATCGATGAAAGTCATGAAGTAAAAATAGTTCCCAAAAGAAGGTGTCTGCATAGGACCACAACCATCAGTGTTGGAGTTAGACATCTGCGGAAGCACGCGAATAGCACAAGGAAGAAGAAGAAGAAGCTTGGAGCACAACACACAATACTGAATGTATTCCTAGAGAATGTACAAAGATAAGTAGCCCATTAGGGAAATAGGCGTATATACAAGCTGAGGGAAAAAACCTCCTAAAGAGGGAAAAAGTGCCTCGGCAGTCCTAGTGTGTTCACACACATCACTACCTAAATATATCAACAAATCCCCCCTCGAAGTGATGGGGTGAACAAGGAGCTTGCACTCATGTATAAAGAAGTGCCAAGCTATGTGGAAATCACTCCACAAAAGGAAGTAAGCCCAAAGCTTTACGGAAAGCTTCAAACTTCTCCCTAGGCAGAGCCTTCGTGAACAGTTCTGCAATGTTCTCCGATGTGGGCACATATGCCAACCTGATCTCCCCAGCAGAGAACCTCTCCCTGACATAATGATAATGCACCTAAATGTGCTTAGTGCGAGCATGGAACACAGGGTTCCTTGCAATTGCCAATGCGCTCTAACTGTCACTGAAGATGGTGGTGGCAGAAGACTGACCAACACCCAAATCAACCATAAGGCGTCTGATCCACACACACTCAACACTAGCTATGAAAGTTGCCCTATACTCAGCCTCACAATTGGAAGTGGCCAAAGTAGGCTACTTCTTGCTCAACCAAGATATACATGAGCTACCAAGCATGAAGCAAAAGCCACTAGTGGATACATGAGTGTCATAGCAACCAGCCCAATCAGAGTCAGAAAAGGCATGCAAATCTAGCAATACTGATCCCCCCTTGGGATAAAACAACCCAAGTAGCCGAGTATCACTCAAGTAGCGAAAGATGCACTTAACCGCCTGCCAATGCTTGACTCCTGGGCACTACATAAACGTGCTCATCTGTGAGACAACAAATTGAATATCTGGCTGAGTAATGCATAAGTAAATCAAGCATCCAACAGCCTGCTAATAGAGAACAGCATCAAATGCATCTCCAGTATCATGAAGACTCAATCGTAAACCTATCTCCATAGGAGTGGCAATAGGCTTAGAGTCTTCAAGGCCGAAACACTGCAATAATGTGTCAATATATTTCGTTTGACACAAAGCCATTCCACCATCAGCTTGCATAAAATGAATGCCCAAATAGTGATGCAAATGCCCCAAATCAGACATCTCAAATGAGTCATGCAAATCAGCCTTAAAATCAGCAATATGCTTCTCAATAGGTCCAGTGAGCAGCATGTCGTCAACATAGAAAACAATGATCAGAAGCACATCATTAGCACGCTTAACATATAAGGTGCTTTCAGTTGGACTATTCTCAAAACCATGTGCAATCAGATAGGCATGTATCTTCTCATACCAAGCTCATGGTGCTTGCTTTTACACCATATAATGCCTTCTTTAACCTGCACACCTAGTTTTCATGCCATTTTTGCACAAAGCCACGGGGATGAAAAACATAAACTTCTTCATGCAAGTCACCATTCAAAAATGCAGTTTTAATGTCCAACTGATGTACATTCCAACTATGATGAGCTGCAAGTGCACAAATGCTCCAAATAGTAGTCATACGGCATGTAGGTGCAAAGGTTTCATCAATGCCCCTTTCTTGCGCATAACCCTTTGCAACAAGCCTAGCCTTATACCTGTCAATTGTACCATCACGTTTACGCTTCAGCTTGTATACCCACTTAGTGCCAATGGCCTTCTTGCTAGGAGGCGTCACATAAAGACCAAGTAACATTCTTCATTATAGCATCATATTCAGATTCATAGCAGCCATCCAAATTTCTGAATTTTGTGCTTTATCAAACGAAACAGGCTTTGTCTCATCAAAAAGACTAGAGGCAGCCATAGCATAGCAATCTGATGCAAAAGAGGCACTATGAGAGCCTGAACGAGTATGATATGATAGAGGTGCATCTAATTTGTTGTCACGCAAAGTCTGCACCAGCCATTTTGGCATAGTTTTTGCCTGCTCAATATCAGCTCTCTCATCAACTAGTGCATCATGTAAATCTGCATCAGAAATGGAATGATCTGCATCATCACATGAAACTTGCAAAGGTTGAGAAGTTGCCTCATTAGGACCAGCACTAGACTGTCCACATGTAAAAAGAGGCAGCAAAGTATCATACATGTGTTTGGAGCTAATAGATGTCTCCTTAGTACATGAAAGTAATGGTTGAATAGCATCTTCCACAAAAACAACATCACAACTAACCAGAATGCATTTATTCTGTGGATGATACAGACGATAGCCTTTACTTTCAAAACTCTACCCAACAAAAATACATTTTACTACTTTATCATTCAATTTTCTACGATGTTGTTCGAGCACTAATGCATATGCCAAACAACCAAAAACATGCAGATGAGCAATAGATGGCTTGCGGTCATGCCAAGCCTCATATGGAGTGATAGACTGCAGCACTTTAGTGGGACACCTGTTAAGTACATATGCTGCACACATGACAGCCTCAAGCCAAAAACTATGTGGTAAAGCCTGACTCTTGACCATACACCTCGCCATCTCCATGAGTGACCTATTCTTTGGTTCAGCAACTCCATTCTGTTGAGGTGTATACGGCACTATACAATGGTGTTTTATCCCACATTCAGCCAAAAATGCATTAAAATCAGAAGACATATATTCCCCCCTCAATCAGAACGGAGGGTGCCCATTTTACATGCTGACAGATTTTCAACCAAAACCAAAAACTGTTTGAAGCACATGAACACTTTGGACTTTTCCTTCAATGGATATACCCATGCATGCCTGGAAAAATCATTGATGAAAGTCACGAAGTAAAGTTAATTTCCTAAAGAAGTTGTCTGCATAGGACCACAGTCATCACTATGTACAAGCTGCAATTTTTGAGTAGCCCGAACTGAATGATCTTTTGGAAAGGAGGACCGCTGCATTTTTCCCAAAATACAACCTTCACAAACATGTTTTCCCGGTGCCTCAAGTTTGGGCAAAGAGGACACCATTTCAGATTTCTCCAGGTGTAGCAAACTAACGAAATTCAGATGACCAAAGCATGCATGCCAAAGCTTTGCATCTGACATAGCCTGAGAATCATGTATTGCACATGCCAAATCATTTATAGATCTTTCATAGTCTATGAGCTTATACAGCCCACGACATAGAATGCCAGAAGCAATAACCACGTTGCCATTTGACAGATCATTAAATGTACATTTATCATCATCAAATTTCACAATCAAGCCAATCTTGGCTAATGCAGAAATTGATGACAGATTTTTCTTGATCCCTGACACAAACAAAGCATCTGACAAAGTGAAAGAACTACCATTAGTAGTAGTCAAAATGATCTTACCAACTCCCATAACAGGATAAGAGGATTTGTTGGTGCATGTAACAGTATTCCTTGTAGGGGCAGGCTCGAGTGAGGAGAAGAAACTGCACTGCGAGGTAATATGTTTGGTCGCCCCAGTGTCAAAGTACCAAACATTTGAGTCTACTGCAGACATGCACTGCTCATGAGAAGATGGGTCAAAACTGCAAACAGTAGTAAATGCCCATTCTTCTTCCTGCACAAGATTAGAAGACTGTTTTTGGAGTAGAGGCCTTTGCAACAACCATTCCTGCCTCTTTTTACTTTGCCTCTTTTGCAACCAGTTTAGGACAGTTCTTTATGATATGATCATTCCCTTTATAGTACTTGCAAAACAATTTCTGCTTTTCTAATTTCTTTTCATCTTTGTCTTCCCTCTTCGATTGTGCAGAATCATCAGATTTCTACTTACTAATTGAAGAGCTCCATTTTCCTTTGCCCTTCTGACTAGCCAGGAAAGCTTGATCTGCAACTCGCATAATGGACCTGTTCTAGCTGGAATGATCTTCCTGCAATAGAAGAAAAACTAACTCCTCAAATGACAAGGCATTTGGACTGCCTTTCATCATCAACCGAAGAGTAGAAGCAAAACTATGATATGAATCAGGAAGACCATTCAGAACGGTCTGCACAAGCGAGCTATCTAGTATAACCTCATCAGCAGAAATCAACTATTCCTTCAAGTTTTTGATCTTTGTTAGGAAATTGTCCATAGAATCACCTTCATTCATGTGCTCACTCTCCAACTGTTTTTGGACGTAAGCAACACGAGCCTCATTCCTAGCTTGGTACAATGTGGTAAGTGTATCCCAAGCATCCTTAGTTGTTCTGCAAGAGCGAATATGAGGAATAATGGCATGTTTGGCAGACAAAGCTATCAATGCATGTGTTTGGGCATCTCTGCCATCCCAACAAATCTGCTCTGCAATAGGTGCAGCAGAAATCGTAGCACGAACAGGAATATGCAAAATATCATCATCTTCGACACTTTTTGCATCACTTTCAGTACCTACATTTGTATCAGTTGTAGGTGTGATAGGACGTTTTTCAACACCCTGCACAATGTTCCACAGTCCTTTTGCAACCAACACATGTCGCATCATATAAGCCCACAATGGGTAATTGGTACCATCCAACTTCTTTTCAACAACCATGGCCGGTGACTAAAATACCTTGATGCAAAAAATTGATTGTATCTAAAAAAGTTGAACAAAACTGCCCAGACAAATTCTGCTAGACCTGTAGCAGACTTTGAGATGCTTATATTAGCAAACCAAAACTGGTATATACCTTTGGCACAAAAAGACAAAATAGCCTGCACCAGCACTGTGATAGTGTGTTCAGAGGCCAAAACGAGCTCAGATCGCAATTTTGGCACGACAGAGTGAAGCAGTTTTGATCTCGGAAACATGCTGAGTATGCTCGCCAGAATTTGTACCATTTTGAGACTACAACCGAAGAGGTATCAACGTCGCCCTCGATGAAGCAGCGACGTGCTCTGATACCAATTGTTGGAGTTAGACGTCTGCGGAAGCACGTGAACAGCACAAGGAAGAAGAAGAAGCTTGGAGCACAACATACAATACTCAATGTATTACTAGAGAATGTACAAAGATAAGTAGCCCAGTAGAGCAATAGGTGTATATACAAGCTGGGGGAAAAAACCTCCTAAAAGAGAAAAAAGTGCACCGGCGGTCCTAGTGTGTTCACACACATCATTACCTAAATGTATCAACAATCACTATGTACAAGCTACAATTTTTTAGTAGCTCGAACTAAACCATCTTTTGGAAAGGAGGAACGCTGCATTTTTTCCCAAAATACAGCCTTCACAAACATGTTTTATGGGTGCCTCAAGTTTGGGCAAAGAGGACACCATTTCAGATTTTTGCAGGCGTAGCAAACTAGCAAAATTCATATTACCAAAGCGTGCATGCCAAATCTTTGCATCTGACTTAGCCTGAGAACCATGTATTGCACATGCCAAATCATTTACAGATCTTTCATAGTCTATGAGCTTATACAACCCACGACATAAAATGCCAAAAGTAATAATGACATCACCATTTGACAGATCATGAATTATAAATTTGTCATCAACAAATTTCACAACCAAGCCAATCTTTGCTAATGCAGAAACTGATAACAGATTTTTCTTGATCCCTCGCACAAACAAAGCATCTGACAAAGTGAAAGAACTACCGTCAGCAGTAGTCAAAATGATCTTACCAACTCCCATAACAGGATAGGAGGAGTTGTTGCCACATGTGACAGTATTCCCTATAGGGGCAGGCTCAACTGAAGAGAAGAAACTATGCTGTGAGGTAATATGTTTGGTCGCCCTACTATCAAAGTACCAAACATATGAGTCCACTACAGACATGCACTGCTCATGAGAAGATGGGTCAAAACTACAAACAGTAGTAAACACCCATTCTTCTTCCTGCACAAGATTAGCATACTCTATTTTTTATGTAGAGGCCTCTGCAACAACCGTTCTGGCCTCTTTCTTCTTTGCCTCTTTAGCAGCTAGTTTTGGACAACTCTTAATGACATTATCATTTTCTTTATAGTATTTGCAAAACAATTTTTTCTTTTTTGATTTCTTCTCATCTTTGTCTTCCTTCTTCGAATGTGCAAGAGTTTCACATTTTTGCTTACTAATAGAAGAGCTCCATTTACCTTTGCCCTTTTGACTAGCCAAGAAAGCTTGATCTACAACACGCATAATAGACCTGTTCTACCTAGACTGGTCTTCCTGCAACATAACAGAGACTAACTCCTCAAATGACAAGGCATTTGGATTGCCTTTCATCATCGAACAAAAAGTAGAAGCAAAACTCTGATATGAGTTAGGAAGACCATTCAAAATGGTCTGCACAAGTGAGCTATCTAGTATAACTTCATTAGCAGAAATCAATTGTTCTTTCAAATCCTTGATCTTTGTGAGAAAATTGTCCATAGAATCACCTTCATTCATGTGCTCACTCTCCAATTGTTTTCGGAGATAAGCAATACGAGCCTCATTCCTAGCCTGGTACAATGTGGTAAGTGTATCCCAAGCATCCTTAGCTGTTCTGCAAGAGCGAATGTGAGGAATAATGGCATGTTTGATAGACAAAGATAACAATGCATATGCCTAAGCATCTCTGCCATCCCAACAAATTTACTCTGTAGTAGGTGCAACAAACAGCAGCACAAACAAGAATCTGTAGAATATCATCATCTTCGACACCATCTCCATCAGCTCTAGCACCTATATTTGTAGTACATGTATTCATAGGTGTAACAGGACGTCTTTCAACACCCTGCACAATATTCAATACATCAGTCCTTTTGTGAACAATACATGATGCATCATATAAGCCCATAATGGGTAGTTGGTACCATCCAAATTATCCTCAAGAGCCAACATACCGAATACATCACTGCTTTCAGCCATGGTTGGTGACTAAAATACCTTGATGCATAAAATTGACTGTATCTCAAAAACTTGAATAGAATTGCCCAGACAAATTCTGCTAAACTTGTAGCAACTTCGAGATGCCTATACTAACGAACCGAAACTAGTATATACCTTTGGCACAAAAAGACAAAATAGCTTGCACAAGCATTGTGATAGTGCATTCGAAGGCCGAAACGAGCTCAGATCGCGATTTCGGCACCACACAACAAAGCTGTTTTGATCTCTGAAACACCTTGAGTATGCTTACAAAATTTTGTGTGATTCTGAGACTGCAACTGGAGAGGTGTAGACAACACCCTAGATGAAGCAGCGACCTGCTCTGATACCAACTATTGGAGTTAGATGTCTGTGGAAGCACGTGAATAGCACAAGGAAGAAGAAGAAGCTTGGAGCATAACACACAATGTTGAATGTATTACCACTAAAATGTACAAAGAAGTAGCTCATTAGGGCAATAGGCATATATAAAAGCCGGGGGGGAAAAAACCTCCTAAAGAGGGAAAAAAGTGCCCTGGTGATCCTAGAGTGTTCACACACATCACTACCTAAATATATCAACACATGCGAATAGCACAAGGAAGAAGAAGAAGCTTGGAGCAGAACAACAAATTTCTTGATGGTTGTTGTCACTCTAGCACAATGGTAAGTACCAACGTTAGGAGCTTCACCTCATAAATGTCAATCCGTGGAGACGTGAGGACCGGTATGAAGACCGTGAGCAAGTGATGGCACAAGTGCGTGAGTGAAAGCACACAAGCATGCACACACATACACACGCGTGCACAAGGTAAGAGCAAAGAGTGGAACAATGGAAGGACTTCGATTACCAAAGAACTCTCTTACAGAGCTGAAATCTACAACAAGCCAACACCTCAGATGAGCTCTCCAGCCTTTTTATAGTTTTTTGAGTAGTTTTGGCCCTGTCCAGACCTAGTATCCGGCCTAGTTAAAAATTAGGTTCTAGGGCTTATTTAGGGGCTCAAACGGAATCTAAAAATTATGAAAACTAGTAGGATGATACTTCTAATACTCCTCAAGCGTTCTGGACACAATGGAAGCATTAGTTTATCCAAATTATCAACCAATCATGAGATATATAAATTCACATGGAATATGAGGTCCATGATGGTTTCCTTTGTCCATGAAAATAAGCAACACGATAAGACTATACTACATGGTGCAGTTGCTTATCCCACTTTGAACACCCCAATTCACAAGTTTGATCAAATTTATGCATATCACTTTATCGGAGCGCTCAACTTGACCATTCACTTAAGGTCGGTACGAAGTGGGCTTTTTATGAACAACCAAAACTTCTTTCAATAAAGCCTCAATGACTTCATCAACAAAGTGGGTACCATAGTCACTTATCATCTCAATAGGGAGGTCAAACCCTGTAAAAATATGTGCAAAAAAACATGGTAATTGTTTGAGTATCAGCTTTAGTTCTAGCATGTGCCTCTACCCATTTAGTGAGATAATCATGTGAGGAGTGATGTGAGTTTGTCAAGATGAGAGTTTCCCCAGCAAAAACCTACTATAGACCAGCCTATTTTTCACTTGGACTCTCTATTAGACTTCCTAAGGTTGCACTCTATACATAAATATTCCTATAGTTCCTTGGATCATTGATCTCAAAGGTTTCTAACAAAATAGATAACTTCTAAATTATGCATATGTAGAGAGAACCATCTATTTATGGAAGAAGTCAATTAGAAAATTATTTAAAGCACAGAACCCACTAGGAATTGACCTAAATCCTTTTGCATAACTTCAAGTAAAGTGATAAGTGAGATAACACAAGTTATTTCATGAATTTAGAGTGACTATATATTGTGAAATAGATACTTAAGAAATCAAAGTGGTGATTTCAATGTTTCAGGAAGATGTTGATGTAAAGACACAATCATAGAGATAAGGTCATATCTCAATGAAGAGAGATACAATTATTAAAATATTTTTTTTGGCACACTTATAAGAGTGTTACCTTCATCCTATAATAGATAAAAAAGACAATTATACTATATATTTACTTGGATAGCTTAAAGAATTTGAAAAACTCAAAGAAATAAATTACAATAGTGAATAGAGAATAGAAATGATGATCAAACATGATGTAAAGGTATTAATAAGTGATCTATGGTACATGGAGATGTTGGAGGACTCCAAGAGCTTTGAGTTAAGGACAATTTACACTCAAAAATGAGTGATATGACTAATGATATCCCGTAACTAAGCAGACAATGTATATGTACACTTTTCAAAATTGTATGTTTGATAAATCTCACCTAATATTCTTCCATACTTTTAGGAGTTTGTTTGAATTTTGATTTCAAATAAATTTGTGATTTTCAGATCTCAATACATCCGTGAGATTCTCTCTTAAGTTATCCTTTTACATCTGGATAAACTGACATACTGTTTTAACCTTGTAAGCAATCAGATAATGTATATGCGTACATTTAACTTTAGCTCAAAGTTCAATGAAGTCCAATACTTATGGTCAAGAAATTAGGTTTTCCATGGGCATCAAAATATCCCCCTCAAGCCTAAGATGCTTCAATCTTCAAACATATGTGATTCCCTGAAGTCTAAACATAGATTTGTGTGCTAAGCTTCACTCCATCCAAATCGTTTGTCATCATGTTTGCACATTGTTGTTGAATAGATACATATGAGAGATCAATTTCTTTACTTGAATTATTCTCCCTAACATAATGATAATGGACCTCAATGTGTTTGGTCCTAGCATGATAAATATGATTATCTCCAAGATGCAAAGAACTCATGCTATCATCAAATATGTGAGGAATAGATGACTTCAATCCCAAATCTGAGTATAGTGTCTTAATCCACATTGGTTCTTGAGTTGCATTGGTCAATCCTCTAAATTAAGCCTCTGTAGATGGGAGAGAAATAGTAGGTTGCTTCTTTGAAGACCGAGAGATGAGTTTTGAACCCACAAAAAAAAGATACCTAGAGGTGCTTGTTCTATCATCCCTTGATCTTGCCCGATTTCCATCAGAGAATATCTTAATGTTTACATCAAAAGTATATGAACAAAATATGCCTTTATTCATTATCCCTTTGAGGTATTTGAGAATTTTTTTGTCTACCTTCATGTGTGGCTTCCTAGATGTATGCATAAACTGCCTCAAGATACTTATACTATAACTAATATCTACTCTAAGGTAGAGTAGCATAATTAAGGCTTCCCACCAAGCTTTGATAGCTTCTCACATCTTTAATTATCTCATGTTCTTGAGCGCTTAGCTTGGATTTTACTTCCATTTGTGTACTTGCAACCTTAGCATTCTCCATTTTGAACTTTACAAGCATATCTTTAATGTACTTCTTCTGAGCAAGGTACATACCATTCTTTGTATACACTACCTCCAATCCAAGGAAGTAAGTGAGTAGTCCTAAGTCACTTATCTTGAATTCTTCCTTCATTTGATGCTTGATTCGTTGAATACATTTAGTATCATTATTTGTGATTATATGTTATCCACATATAAACAAAGGTATATGACTTCTCCATGTGATCTTTTGATGGATAGGGAAGGATTCGCTTTGCTCACTGCAAAATCTTTATCCTACAAGTAGGTTACAAGCCTGTGATCCCAAGCTCTTGGAGCTTGTTTAAGCCCATATAAGGCCTTCCTTAATCTGCAAACATGTTCAAGATAATGTGAGTCTTCAAGCATAGGGGGTTGAGCCATGTATACCATTTTTGAGATCCAACCATTGTGAAATGCATTTTTCACATCCATGTGATATATTTTCCAATTCTTGGCAGTTACAATACTCACCATTACTCTAATTGTGTGAATCTTTACCGTAGGAGAAGGAATCCTCACAATCAATGCCTTGTGTCTAAGCATATGCTTTTGGCCACAAGCCTAGCCTTGTACGTGTTAATGGTTCCATCATAATTTTTTTATTTTATAGATCCATTTCGACCCAATGGCATTCATGGTGGGTGTCTTGGGTACGAACTCCCAAGTGTAGTTTTCTTGCAAAGCTTCAATCTCTTCTTCCATTGCATGATTCCGTTCTGGTTTTTTCCTGGATTCCTCATAGGATGACAGTTCTTAAGATTTCAAGTCCTCAACTATGTAAATAGAGTGCTTAGTTACCAATGAGGTGTCATAACCATACCTTTTTGTCTTTTTTTTTTCTCCCTTGTAGATATTCTAATGGTTTGTTGATAGGATTCTACAACATCCATGAACTCTTGTAACTTTGCTTTACCCTTGGAATTCCATGAATTGATCTTCCTCATAGGAGTCTTTTGATCATCTTTTGAGCCACTCGAATCTTCAAATGTATGTGTACCTTTATTTGAGAGTGTTGGAAAGTCTTCCTCCAAGTCATATGGCAACGATCTTCCTAAACTAATCTTCAATCCAAGACTTATTTTCATCAAACCCTACATCTTGACTCGCTATGAATCCTTTGGTGCTAGGTTTACAAAGCCCATAACCCTTTTAATTCACATCATAGCCTATAAAGACGAATTTCTCTGCCTTAGGATCACGTTTATGTTGATATATTTAGGTAGTGATGTGTGTGAACACTCTAGGACCGCCGGGGCACTTTTTTCCCTCTTTAGGAGGTTTTTTTCCCCCGGCTTGTATATATGCCTATTGCCCTAATGGGCTACTTATCTTTGTACATTCTCTAGTAATACATTCAGTCTTGTGTGTTGTGCTCCAAGCTTCTTCTTCTTCCTTGTGCTGTTCGTGTGCTTCCACAGACGTCTAACTCCAACAATTGGTATCAGAGCAGGTCGTCGCTTCTTCTAGGGCGCCGTCGACACTCCTCCGTTTGCAGTCTCGTTTCGGCCTCCGAACGCACTATTGCAGTGCTTGTGCAGGCTATTTCGTCCTTTTGTGACAAAGGTATATACTAGTTTCTGTTCGCCAGTTTAAGCATCTCGAAGTCTGCTACAGGTCTAGCAGAACTCGTCTGGGCAGTTCCGTTCAACTTTTTGAGATACAGTCAATTTTCTGCATCAAGGTATTTTAGTCACCGGCCATAGCTGAAAGCAGTGATGTATTCCGTATGTTGGCTGTTGAGGATAAGTTGGATGGTACCAACTACCCATTATGGGCTTATATGATGCGACATGTACTGGTTGCAAAAGGATTGTGGAACATTGTGTAGGGTGTTGAAAGACGTCCTATTACACCTGTAACGATAGGTACCACAAATACAGGTGTTGGAGCTGATGAAGATGGTGTCGAAGATGATATTCCACATATTCCTGTTCGTGCTGCTATTTCTGTTGCACCTACTGCAGAGCAGATTCGTTGGGATGGTAGAGATGCCCAGGCACATGCATTGATAGCTTTGTCTGTCAAACGTGCCATTATTCCTCACATTCGCTCTTGCAGAACAGCAAAGGATGCTTGGGATACACTTACCACTTTGTACCAGGCTAGAAATGAGGCTCGTGTTGCTTACCTCCGAAAACAGTTGGAGAGTGAGCACATGAATGAAGGTGATTCTATGGACAGTTTTCTTACAAAGATCAAAGACCTGAAGGAACAATTGATTTCTGCTGATGAGGTTATACCAGATAGCTCACTTGTGCAAACCGTTCTGAATGGTCTTCCTGATTCATATCAGAGTTTTGCCTCTACTCTTCGGTTGATGATGAAAGGCAATCCAAATGCCTTGTCATTTGAGGAATTAGTCTCTGTTCTGTTGCAGGAAGATCAGTCCAGGCAGAACAGGTCCATTATGCAAGTTGCAGATCAAGCGTTCCTGGCTAGTCAGAAGGGCAAAGGAAAATGGAGCTCTTCTACTAGTAAGCAAAAATCTGCAAATGTTGCACAATCAAAGAACCAGGATAAAGATGAGAAGAAATCAGAAAAGCAGAAATTGTTCTGCAAGTACTGTAAAGGAAATGATCATATTATAAAGAACTGTCCAAAACTGGCTGCTAAAGAGGCAAAGAAGAAAGAGGCTGGAATGGTTGTTGCAGAGGCCTCTACACCAAAAACAGAGTCTGCAAATCTTGTGTAGGAAGAAGAATGGGCGTTTACTACTGTCTCCAGTTTTGACCCATCTTCTCATGATCAGTGCATGTCTGCAGTAGACTCAAATGTTTGGTACTTTGACAGTGGGGCGACCAAACATATTACCTTGCAGCGCAGTTTCTTCTCTTCACTCGAGCCTGCCCCTACAGGGAATACTGTCACATGTGCCAATAACTCCTCTTATCCTGTTATGGGAGTTGGTAAGATCATTCTGACTACTGCTGATGGTAGTTCTTTCACTTTTTCAGATGCTTTATTTGTGCCAGGGATCAAAAAGAACGTGTTATCAGTTTCTGCATTAGCCAAGATTGGCTTGGTTGTGAAATTCGTTGATGATAGGTGTAGAGTCCATGATCTCTCAAATGGCGATGTGATTATTGCTTCTGGCATTTTATGTCGTGGGCTGTATAAGCTCATAGACTATGAAAGATCTGTGAATGATTCGGCATGTGCAGTTCATGATTCTCAGGCTATGTCAGATGCAAAGCTTTGGCATGCACGCTTTGGTCATCTGAATTTTGCTAGTTTGTTACGCCTGCAGAAATCTGAAATGGTGTCCTCTTTGCCCAAACTTGAGGCACCTGGAAAACATGTTTGTGAAGGTTGTATTTTGGGAAAAATGCAGCGTTCTTCCTTTCCAAAAGATGGTTCAGTTCGGGCTACGCAGAAATTATAGCTTGTACATAGTGATGTATGTGGTCCTATGCAGACACCCTCTTTTGGAAATTACCTTTACTTCGTGACTTTCATTGATGATTTTTCCAGGCATGCATGGGTATATCCACTCAAAGCAAAGTCCGAAGTGTTCATGTGCTTCAAACAGTTTTTGGTTTTGGCTAAAAATCTGTCAGCATGTAAAATGGGCACCCTCCGTTCTGATCGAGGGGGGGAATATATGTCTTCAGATTTTAATGCATTTCTGGCTAAACGTGGGATAAAACACCAATGTACAGTGCCGTATACACCTCAACAGAATGGAGTTGCTGAACGAAAGAACAGGTCACTCATGGAGATGGCGAGGTGCATGGTCAAAAGTCAGGCTTTACCACATAGTTTCTGGCTTGAGGTTGTCATGTGTGCAGCATATGTACTGAACTGGTGTCCCACTAAAGCGTTGCAGTCTATCACTCCATATGAGGCTTGGCATGACTGCAAGCCATCTGTTGCTCATCTGCGTGTTTTTGGTTGTTTGGCATATGCATTAGTGCCTGAACAACATCGCAGAAAATTGGATGATAAGGCAGTAAAATCTATTTTTGTTGGGTACAGTTCTGAAAGTAAAGGCTATCGTCTGTATCATCCACAGACTAAACGCATTCTGGTTAGCCGTGATGTTGTCTTTGTGGAAGATGCTATTCAGCCATTGCTTTCATGTACTAAGGACACATCTGTTCACTCCAAAGACATGTATGATACTTTGATGCCTCTTTTTACAGGTGGACAGGCTAGTGCTGGTCCTAATGAGGCAACTTCTCAGCCTTTGCAGGTTTCATATGATGATGTAGATCATTCCATTTCTGATGCAGATTTACATGATGCACTTGTTAATGAGAGAGCTGATATTGAGCAGGCAAAAACTATGCCAAAATGGCTGGTGCAGACTTTGCGTGACAGCAAATTAGATGCACCTTTGTCATATCGTACTCGTTCAGGCTCTCATAGTGCCTCCTTTGCATCAGATTGTTATGCTATGGCTGCATCTAGTCTCTGTGATGAGAATGAGCCTGTTTCGTTTGATGAAGCACAAAATTTAGAAAATTGGATGGCTGCTATGCAATCTGAATATGATGCTATAATGAAGAATGGTACATGGTCTTTATGTGACTTGCCTCCTGGCAAGAAGGCCATTGGCACTAAGTGGGTATACAAGCTGAAGCGTAAACCTGATGGTACAGTTGACAGGTATAAGGCTAGGCTTGTTGCAAAGGGTTATGCACAGGAAAGAGGCATTGATTTTTATGAGACCTTTGCACCTACATGCCGTATGACTACTGATCAGAGCATTTGTGCACTTGTAGCCCATCATGGTTGGAATGTACATCAGTTGGACATTAAAACAGCATTTCTGGATGGTGACTTGCATGAAGAAGTGTATGCTTTTCAGGCCTGTGGCTTTGTGCAGAAAGGGCATGAAAACCAGGTTTGCAGGTTAAAGAAGACATTATATGGTTTAAAGAAAGCACCACGTGCTTAGTATGAGAAGATACATGCCTATCTGATTGCACATGGTTTTGAGAAAAGTCCAACTGAAAGCACCTTATATGTTAAACGTGCTAATGATGTGCTTCTGATCATTGTTGTCTATGTTGATGACATGCTGCTCACTGGTCCTATTGAGACACATATTGCTGATTTTAAGGCTGATTTGCATGCCTCATTTGAGATGTCTGATTTGGGGCATTTGCATCACTATTTGGGCATTCAGTTTATGCACGTTGATGGTGGAATGGCTTTGTGTCAAACGAAATATATTGACACATTATTGCAGCGTTTTGGCCTTGAAGACTGTAAGCCTATTGCCACTCCTATGGAGACAGGTTTACGATTGAGTCTTCATGATGCTGGAGATGCATTTGATGTTGTTCTCTATCAGCAGGCTGTTGGATGCTTGATTTACTTATGCATTACTCGGCCAGATATTCAGTTTGCTGTCTCACAGATGAGCAGGTTTATGCATTGCCCAGAAGTCACGCATTGGAAAGCGGTTAAGCGCATCTTTCGCTACTTGAGTGGTACTCGGCTACTTGGGTTGTTTTATCCCAAGGGGGGATCACTACCGCCACATTTGCATGCTTTTTCTGACTCAGATTGGGCTGGTTGCTATGACACTCCTGTGTCCACCAGTGGTTTTTGCTTCATGCTTGGTAGCTCATGTATATCTTGGTTGAGCAAGAAGCAACCTACTGTGGCCACTTCCAATTGTGAGGCTGAGTATAGGGCAGCTTTCACAGCAACTGTTGAGTGTGTGTGGCTCAGACGCCTTATGGCTAATTTGGGTGTTGGTCAGTCTTCTACCACCACCATCTTCACTGACAGTCAGAGCGCATTGGCAATTGCGAGGAACCATGTGTTCCATGCTCGCACTAAGCACATTGAGGTGCATTATCACTATGTCAGGGAGAGGTTCTCTGCTGGGGAGATCAGCTTGGCATATGTGCCCACGCAGGAGAACATTGCAGACCTTTTCACGAAGGCTCTGCCTAGGGAGAGGTTTGAAGCTTTCCGCAAAGCTTTGGGCTTACTTCCTTTTGTGGAGTGATTTCCACATAGCTTGGCACTTCCTTATACATGAGTGCCAGCTCCTTGTTCACTGCATCACTCCCAGGGGGGATTTGTTGATATATTTAGGTAGTGATGTGTGTGAACACTCTAGGACTGCCGGGGCACTTTTTTCCCTCTTTAGGAGGTTTTTTTCCCCCGGCTTGTATATACGCCTATTGCCCTAATGGGCTACTTATCTTTGTACATTCTCTAGTAATACATTCAGTCTTGTGTGTTGTGCTCCAAGCTATTTCTTCTTCCTTGTGCTGTTAGTGTGCTTCCGCAGACGTCTAACTCCAACAGTTTACCCCTTATTTGAGATGGTATATGTGCATATGAAATGCACCCAAATATCTTGGAATGATCCAAGCTTGTTCTTCTTCAATTACGAGCTTCATAAGGAGTCATACCTTCCAAAGACATTGAGGGTAACCTATTATGAGGTAGGTGGGAGTGGATATTTCCTCTACCCATATGTAATTTGGAAACTTCTTCTCATTCATATGGACCTAGCTTCTTCCATAATGGTCCTATTTCTCCTCTATACTACTTTATTATGCTCAGGTGTGTACCTAATAGTTTTCTCTCTTTTGATTCACCTTTCTTGCAAGTAGGAGTTGTGAAGAGATGGATAGGTATGTGCTTGAAGATGAAGAGGTATTGCAAAATCCTTGATCTACACCAGCCAAATGAACTCCAGAAGTATATGGTGGGCCCTTTTAGCTTTCCAATGGATGTATTAGACACCCTATGTACTTGGAAGAGCACTCTCAAAAAGATAGATCAAAACAGATAAGTTGGAGTTAGCTCAGAGGTGAAGAACTTGCTATTTTGGTTCATACATCTCTCCAGTGTTTTGCATAATTCTCTGAGCATAGCAAAAATTAGCTTAATTCCTCTTGGGGAATCTAGTTAACTTAAAGAGCTAACTTTCAAGAGTAATCTCATCAAAAATAATGAACCACACACTGAGAATGATGTTTAACAAGTGATGACATCATCCCGATTTTCACGGGCTGCTACAGTAATGAGACCACTGAGTAGAAAAATGAACATAACTAAATATTTAAGAATCCAATGTATATGAACATCTGTATGCTTATACTAGACAGTAAGCTGAATCAAACAAGCTTTAAATCATTGAATTTGGGTAAGTACACACTGAGAAATAGCTCTGACAAGATGAGTAAAAAAGTCAGGTACCTGACAGAGAAGTGAAAATGCACAGACAGTGTTGAGTTCAACTAAACATAACTGAAGATTGAAACACCCAAATGAAATGAAAATTGGTGAGCATATAGTAGACTTATAGATCTAACTTTAACAAGTTAAATCACTGAAAATGATGCACCAAGCTCAAAGAAACCATCTCTACAATCTGACTGAGAAAACTGAGAGATGTGGCAGTAGTACACTTCACAAGAACATGGAAATATGAACTCAAATGATCATGAAAATGAAAGTATATTGATTGTACAATACAATGGAATTACTGATACATATGACTGCCTTGTAATCACACCTTGATATGGCATAAAGCTCAGCTCTTGGAGGTCTTCACATAACCACGACTAAGACTACCATGTATTTATAGCTGATCTTGGGAGGCTAACTTCCCTCAATCACTCTCCAATCAATTAGTGATTGATTTGATTCTCTATCTACCACAAATCACGAATTCGTGGCTCCTCTTTCCCTTTTTTTATCAAGTGGACTCAACCACTTAAGATTCTTTCACTTTTACATTAAGTAAAGTCTTCAAAAGTTACAAGAGGTAGTTCACAAGTGAACTTTGCATAGTCTTCATTTTAAAGCTTCTTCTATGACTTTGTGGGACTCAAGCCAATACTTAGGCTTGTCATAGATTTTCTCCAACAGCTCCCCCTATGGCCAAGTATGCTTGAGGTCTTCAATCTTCCAAGATTACCTGCAAGCCTATCATAGCCTTGAATTTGCAAAGCTTTGTACCATCCAATGCTTTGGTTAGAATATCTTCACATTGTTGATGAGTGGATATATATGATATTTGAATCTCTTTGCTTAGAACCTTCTATTGTACATAGTGATAATGAACTTCAATATGTTTAGTCCTTGCATGAAAATAGCAGCCAAATGAATAGAACTCATATTGTCACCATAAATAGTTGGAGTTCCAAACTCCAATCCAAGATCTTTGAATAATGTCTTCATCCACATAGCTTCTTGTGTAGCTATGGCAAGACCTATGTATTCATCTTCAGTAGAAGAGAGAGCAACTGTGGGTTGCTTCTTGGATGACCATGAAATAAGCTTTGAACCTACAAAGGTAAGATAACCTGAAGTGTTCCTTCTATCTTCCTTGGGGCCAGCCCAATCTGCATCAAAGAATAGCTTCAAACCTAAATCAGATACATAAGGATAATAAAGTCCTTCATTTATGGTTCCTTTGAGATACTTGAGAATCCTTTTGGCAGCATCCATGTGTGGTTTCCTTGGTGTGTGCATAAATTGACTTAGCACACTCACACTGTAACATATATTTACTCTTGTCAATGTGGCATAGTTGAGACTACCCACTAGACTTTGATATGATGTGATGTCCTCTATGAGTTCACCTTCATGTGAGCTCAATTTGTGATTGACCTCCATTGGAGTACCTGCAATCTTACAACCTTGCATCTTGAATTTTGCCAACATGTCCTTAATGTACTTTCTTTGAGTGAGAAACAAACCATGATCTTTGTAGACAACTTCCAAGCCTATTAGGTAAGTGAACCCAAATCACTTATCTTGAACTCTTCTTTCATCTGATCTTTGATCTTCTTCATACCATCTGCATCATTTCCTGTCAATATAATATCATCTACATATACACATAGGTAAATGATCTCAGAATTACTCTTTTTTATAAAGAGTGAAGGATATACCTTGCTTGATTGAAAGCCTTTGTCCTGCAAGAATGAAACAAGTCTGAAATTCCAAGCTATTGGGGCTTTCTTGAGACCATACAATGCTTTGTTAAGTTTACACACATAATCAGGATAAACTTGATTCTCAAAACCAGGTGGTTGTGCCATATATACCTCTTCTGTTATCCAACCATTCAAGAATGCATTCTTTACATCTAGTTGAAGTATCTTCCAATTCTTGGAAGAGGCAATACTAAGCAAAACCCTAATATTAGGCATCTTTGCCACAGGAGAGAAGGTCTCCTCATAATCAATTTCCTGAGTTTGTGCAAAGCCTTTTGCTACAAGCCTTGCCTTATACATGTTAATGGAACCATCAGAATTCTTCTTGAGTTTATAGACCCATCTTGAGCCTATTACCTTCATGGGGCACCAAATCCCAAGTGTTGTTTTCCTCAAGTGCTTCAATCTCTTCCTTCATTGCATGCTTCCATTCTGTTTTTGCTTTGGCCTCTTCAAATGATGATGGATCCTCTTGGTTTATGTCTTGTGCTATGTAGATAAAATGTTTAGTTACTAATGAGGTGTCAAACCCATACCTTTCTGGTTTTTTCTTTTCCCTCATAGATCTTCTTAGGCCATGATGTGATGACTCTGCCTCATGTCCAAGTTCCTGCAATTTTGCTTTACCTTTAGACTTCCATGCTTTGATCTTTTCCATCTGAGATTCTTCATCATCCTCCGAGGTGTCTTGTTCTTCAATCTTTGGTTGTTCTCTACCAAGCTTTGGAAAATCTTCTTCAAGATCATATGGTAAATTGACCTCCTGCATGAATCTTCATACCATGAATTGTTTTCATCAAAATCTACATCTCTGCTTACCAAGAATCCTTTGTTGGTAGGGTTGTATAACCTGTAGCCCTTTTGATTGTTGTCATATCCAAGAAATACACACCTTTTTGCCTTTGGATCCATCTTGCCTCTAACTTGTGAAGGAACATGAGCAAAAGCAATACATCCAAAAATCTTACAATGATCTAAGCTAGGTCTTCTTCCATTCCAAGCCTCATATGGAGTCATCCCATCAAGGAATTTTGAAGGCAACCTATTAATCAAGTAAGTGGCTGTAGATACAGCCTCAACCCATAGATAATTAGGCAATGCTTTTCATTTATCATGGACCTTGCAGCTTCAACAATTGTCCTATTCCTCCTTTCTGCCACTCCATTTTGCTCAGGAGTGTACCTTGTAGTTACCTCTCTTTTGATTCCTCTTTCTTGAAGAAAAGAATCAAACTCATGGGAGAAGTATTCTCCCCCTCCATCTGACCTTAGCCTTTTTGGTGATTTACCTGTTTGATTCTCCATAAGAGCCAAATATCTTTTGAAACATGAAAAAACTTCATCTTTGTGTCTCATAAAGAATAGGATAGTCCATCTGCTGCAATCATCAATAAAGGAGACATAATACCTTGATCCAGATATTGAAGCTTCCTTGCTAGGTCCCCATACATCTGTATGAACCAACTCCAAGAGATCTCCATTTACCTTTCTTCATGAATGGTAACCTGTGAGACTTTCCAAATTGACATGCACTACACTTATAAATCATATGTTGTTTTGACAAATTAGGGAGTCCAAGTACACTTTGGTCCTTGCAAATTTGCTTTAATGACCTTTCACCAATATGTGCTAACCTTTTGTGCCATACTTCTGTGGATGACGCAACAAAGACTCGAACCTTGTCAAGCCTGCAGAATTCGCCGCGTCATTGAAGGTGGCTAAGCTAGAGTGATATTAGAACACCTCTATAATCAGCAGTAGCTTAGCAAAGTTTCCGTCACTCAAACATATAAGACTGTGTTTTGAATTCACTGAAATTCCACTGGAACTTCACCGGACTGTCACCGGACTGTCATCGTAATTATACCGGAATCTTACCGGAATCAACTGCGATTCAGTTTGTAATTACTTCAAATGTATATAGATAAAGTAAGGAAGTGATGCGTGAACTTCCTTCACTAAATGAACTCTTTCTGAAGTTTAAAGAAAAAACTTCACCAATTCAGAATGCCTCTTTCCGGTCAGACTTTGTACTCTCTGTACATATCCATTTCACTGAAATCTTTGATGAACTGATAGTAGAGAAGTCTAGCTACAAGATAAGCTATCTCTCATACAAAACTTTACATTATTTTGCGAGATCTACTTCGTTGTTCTACCGAAAAAACACATTTACTGAGAAAATTGTAACTGACCGAAAAATACGTTTATTGAGAAACTGTAACTGTTAACTAACTTTATACCGTAACATGAAAATACTCAGATTTCTTCACATACGAAGAATGCGTGCAAACTTCCACATGAACATGTGTTTTCTATTAAAGAAGATGTGTACAAAACTAGCTTGGCCTCTTCTTGCTCAAGCTATAGAAACTCTCCTACACTGAGTAGTTTCTTCTTACCATCTCTCTCAGATGAATACCTGACATTTCAGGTTTCTGTTATTCATCTTTACATACGCAATCTCTGGTGTCTTCTATACCTATTCTTGATTTCTACATGCGCTCTATTTGCACTACGCGCTCTTCTCACGCACACTCATCTCACACTTTTTTTTCGTTCTCGTCTCTCTTTATATACAGTTTTTGATCCGGTGGAACAAACTCTAATTCTTAACAAACTCTAATTCTGGAAGTTTCTACATTGTACATTACAGTCGTGAATTTGTCCCTTCACTAAGGCTTTAATTTTTCTGAATACTTTGATTCTGCTTCTCTTTATCTTTCTTTATCTTTTTGTCTGTCTGTATATCAAATTCGTGAGTGATTCTTCAACAGCTCCCCCTCAATCACTAATTTGACTCTTCCTATCTTTCATATATTTTTCTTTCTTTTATACCTGCCATTTCTTTGAATCTGCTTTTCTTTGTTCCATCCAAGCTCTTTGTCAAAATAATCTGCAATCTAATCTTTTGTTGGAGTGTATATTATTTCTATCTCCTTCTCCATTACCTTTTCCCTCAGGAAATGAACTGAATCTCTATGTGCTTTGTTCTTGCATGAAATACTGGATTTGCTGCAAGATACAATGAGCTCATATTATCTCCATGTATGATAGGTATACCTTGATCAATACCCATGCTTTTGAACAAGGTTTGCATCCATATCACTTCTTTAGCTGCTTCTACAAGTCCTTTATATTCTGCTTCTGTTGATGATAAAGCCATTGTGTGTTGTTTCTTCGAACACCAACTTACTAGCTTATCTCCTAGGTATATCATATACCCATGTGTTGATCTTCTGTCATCTTGACTTCCTGCCGAGTTTGAGTCACTGAATGCTCTCAACTTTATATCTGACGTAAAAGGATAATATAATCCTTCCTTTATAGTTCTTTTGATATATCTAAGAACTCTTTGTCCTGCAACCCAATGTTGATCCTTCGGACACTGCATGAACTGTGAGAGAACTCCCACTGCATAACTAAGATCCGGTCTTGTTAGCGTAGCATAAATTAGGCTTCCCACTAACGGTTGATACTTTCTCATATCTTTAAGCTCTGCTCCATCATATTTAATGAGTTTATGATTTACTTCAAGCGGTGTTAAAGCTTCTCTGCGATTCTCCATATTAAACTTCTTCAGTAAGTTTAAAAGATACCTTTCTTGCGAAACATATACACCATGATCTGTGTATGTGATTTCCATTCCAAGAAAGTATGATAACTTTCCTAGATCACTGATCTTAAACTCCTTTTCAAGCAATCTCTTTACTTCTTTAATTCCTTCATCTGAGGTACCTGTGATAATAATGTCATCTACATAAATACAAATGTAGATCATACCTTCTTCTGTTCTCTTGATGAGTAGACTTGCATCTACCTTCGAACTTTGGTATCCAAGTTCATTGAGATATTTCACAAGTCTGTAATTCCAAGCGCTTGGAGCTTGCTTCAATCCATAAAGTGCTTTTCTTAATCTGCAAACAAAATTTGGGTATCTGGAACTTACAAACCCTTCAGGTTGTTCCATATAGACTTCATCTGATATATATCCATTCAGAAATGCATTCTTTATATCTAGCTGACTTAGCTTCCATCCTTTTGATGCTGCTATAGCAATCACTGTCCTTATGGTTGACATCCTTGCCACCGGACTAAACGTCTCATCATAATCTATGCCATGCGTCTGAGCATAGCCCTTGACAACTAGTCTAGCTTTGTATCTAGCTATCCTTCCATCTGCAAGTTTCTTAACTTTGAAAACCCATTTATTTCCAATCACTTTCTTACCATTTGGTTTAGGAACAAGTTCCCATGTCTTGTTCTCCTCCAGTGCGCTGAACTCTTCTTCCATTGCTTCTTCCCATTGCTTCTTACCTTTAGCTTCATCATAGTTCTGAGGTTCTTCATCATCTTTGACCATATATGCATAATTTTTCTGAGCTATATACGAAGTATCATAGGAATACCTTGTTGGTTGTTTCCTTACCCTGTTTGACATTCTTGGTTCAAACTCTTCATGTGTATCTGAATACACATCTTCATCAAATCCCTGTTCATCTTCATTTCTCATACCTGATCCGATCCTGGACGTACTTGCCTGCATATGATCTTCATCTCTATTCACCTGCACAATTGATTTCCCTTTCTCTTTTCTTCTTACCTCTTCTTCAAGTGTTTCAACACTATGTTCTTTATCTGTATACCAGCTTTTTCCTTCATCAAATGTAACATCTCTGGAAATAGTAAATTGTTTTGTTAGAGGACTCCACAACCTGTAACCCATCTGCTTTTCATCATATCCGACGAACACATATTTCTCTGCTTTTGGTTTAAGCTTATGTCTGAGTTGTGATGGTACATAAGCATAAGCTACTGATCCAAACACTTTGCAATGATCAAGTGTTGGTTTCTTTCCCCACCAAGCTTCATAAGGGGTCATTCCATCTAAAGTTGTACATGGTAATCTGTTTACCAAGTATGTAGCTGTATTTACAGATTCAGCCCAAAGATAATTTGGACAATCTTTTTCTTTTAGCATAGCTCGTGCAAACTCAACTAGAGTTCGGTTCCTTCTTTTTGCTACACCATTTTGTTGTGGTGTATACCTGCAGGTTATTTCTCTCTTAATACCTGCATTCCAAAGATAATCATTGAACTCTTGGGAAAAATATTCTCCCCCTCCATCAGACCTCAGTCTCTTAAGCTTTTGACCTGTGAGTCTTTCAACATATGCATGGAAATGCTTGAAGGTTTCAAATACTTCTTATCTTTCCTTCAAAACATATAATGTTATCCATCTTGTAGCGTCATCAATGAATAAAACATAATACCTTGAGCCACTGATTGATCCTTCTTTTGTTGGACCCCATGCATATGTATGAATGAGTTCCAGTACTCCATCATGTTTGAATCCTTTCTTCTGAAAAGGTAACCTATGGGCTTTTCCCATTTGACATGCTTCGCACTTATAAATCATATGTTGGTTCTTTACATTCGGTAATCCCAGTACTAACTGATTTGAAATCATAGCTTTTATTCCTCTTTCATTAAAATGACCTAATCTCTTATGCCAGAGATCAAGTTCTGTAATCACCTTTTCACCATGTGTGAGCAACACTTGGCCAATGTTCCCTTGTACTCTTAAAGTAAAGAGTCTACCTTCTTTCTTACCAGAGACGATCTAATGATATCCATTCTCGGGATCTTCTACAAATACTCCTTCATTTGTAAATCTGACCTGAAAACCTTTCTCAACTATCTGTCCCACACTAATCAAATTTTTAGGTATTGTCGGAACATATAAAACATTGGTTAGAAAATCTACTCCACTCTTACATTTCACTTTTCCAATTGAATGTACACTATGTCTCGTATTGTCACCTATTTGAACAGTATGACTGGAACTACCTTTTTCCAATTCTGACATCAGTTCTATATTTCCTGACAAATGATTAGAGCATCCAGAATCAATGTAAAATACCTTTAGATCTTCATTATCTGATGTGCCGATTGAGTTCATCATCAATGATGTATGACTTTCATTCGGTGTGTCATTTGCGTAGTTGTTGTAGGTGGTGTTGTAGGATTGATTCTATCCCCAACTTCTTGCTCCACCTCTACCATAGCCTCCTCTTTGATTCTGTCTACCTCTCTGATATATTCCGCTTTTGCCTCTGCTATTGTTATTCTGATTTTGACTTGATCCTTGGGAATTGTGCCAGCAATCATGAGCCAGATGATTACTTAATCCACAAATCCAACAGGCCTTCTTGTTGATATATAGACTACCTCTTCCTCTTCCAAAACCTCTTGCTCCTCCTCTGCTAGTGCCTTTACCTCTTGCATAATAAGCTTGAGAACTCGACTCTTCTTCATCTTTTGACTTACCTTTATCTCCTTTCTTCTTGTTCTTCATGTACATTGCAGAACTTTGTCCTTTATCTCCATCTCCTTCCAGGTCTTGCTCATATGTGAGCATCAAACCAAGCAACTGATTTAAATCTGGTACAAAATGATTTAAAGATAGTTCAGTTGAGAGTACGAAAGGTTTCCACCTTTCATCTCCTCTCAAACATGTGAGCAATTGCGCTATCAACCTGTGATCTTCGATATCTTCATTTATGGATCCAAGACTATCTGCTAGATCCTTCATCTTAGTAACATAGTCACTAATGCTTTGATTCGACTTCTTTTTGAACGTTGTGAATTCGGACCATAAGCTAGCCTTCCTAGCTTTCGTAGTATTTTGGAAATGATCTTCCAACGCACTCCATATGTCTTCGGCTTTCTCCAGACCTCTAATGTGCGGTAGTAGATTATCTGTAACAGTATTATAAATGTAAGCTCTTGCCGTTGCATCTTTCTTCTGCCACAGCTTCAAGGCTTCTAATTCTTCTTCCTTTGGTTGTCTAATGTCTTCAAAGGTTGGCTTATTTTCTTCTCCGGTCACATACATCATTAAGTCCTTACTCATAAGTAAGGCTTCCATGCGCATTACCCATGCGGGATAATTATCTCTGTCCAGTTTGTCAATTGAAACATGATCTTCCATAATCTTCCTGTTTCTGTTTCTTCTGGTGAGTGTAACGTTAAGAATTTTACCTTTTGTAAACCGTTATCTTGAGAATGACGTCGGAATACTTCTTGATACCGTTTGCTGTTGATTTCATCAGCTTTCACCTTTCTTTATGAAAGTTCTTCGAATTCTCTTGTATCTTCACTTCTGTTTGCTCTTTGAGAATCTTTCTGTTCTTCAGAATCTTTCCTACTCTGATACAACTTGTGTGGTTAACCTGCTCTGATAGCAATCGGGGATGACACGACAAAGACTCGAACCTTGTCAAGCCTGCGGAATTCGTCGCGTCATTGAAGGTGGCTAAGCTAGAGTGATATTAGAACACCTCTATAATCAGCAGTAGCTTAGCAAAGTTTCCGTCACTCAAACATATAAGACTGTGTTTTGAATTCACTGAAATTCCACTAGAACTTCACCGGACTATCATTGGATTGTCACCGTAATTATACTGGGATCTTACCGAAATCAACTGCGATTCAGTTTGTAATTACCTCAAGTGTATATAGATAAAGTAAGGAAGTGATGTGTGAACTTCCTTCACTGAATGAACTCTTTCTGAAGTTTAAACAAAAAACTTCACCAGTTCAGAATGCCTCTTTCCGGTCAGACTTTGTACTGTGTGTACATATCCATTTCACCAAAATCTTTGATGAACTGATAGTAGACAAGTCTAGCTACAAGATAAGCTATCTCTCATACAAAACTTTACATTACTCTGCGAGATCTACTTCGTTGTTCTACCGAAAAAACACGTTTATTGAGAAAATTGTAATTGACCAAAAAATACGTTTACTGAGAAACTGTAACTGTTAACTAACTTTATACCATAACATGAAAATACTCAGATTTCTTCACATACGAAGAATGCGTGCAAACTTCCACATGAACATGTGTTTTCTATTAGAGAAGATGTGTACAAAACTAGTGTAGCTCAGTGATGAGTAGCACCTCCTTTAATGTCAATCCAGGAAGACAAGAGGATGGTATGAAGACCTCGAGCAAGTGGAGGCGCAAGTGCGTGAGTGAGAAGCACACAAACATGCACACACATACACACACACGCGCACACACGGCAAGACAAAGACTGAGAAGCAATGGAGTTCTTAGATTACTTTCAAAAAGCTCTTACAAGTTCATTCAACTTACAATCTAACCTCAAAAATGAGCTCTCTAGCTCCTTTTATAGTTTTTGACTAGCTTTGGCCCTGTCCAGACCTAGTGTCCGGCCTAGTTAAAAATTAGGTTCCAGGGCTTATTTGAGGGCTCAAACGAGATCTAAAAAATACGAAAATTGGTAGGTAGATACTTCTAAAGCTCCTCAAGCTCAAGGACTCCTTGGCTTGCACAAAATGGAGCTACAAAAATATGAAATGGTATTTACAATGGTGTTCAGTGATTAAAATCACTATTTGTGTAGGGATTTTCTCTGTTGATTTGTCATACACCTCTTTGAGCTCCCTACTTGCTCTTTCTTCTTGTGTGCTCAACTCCTTGATGTCGGAAAAATTTAGATGGCCTATTTTCCAGATCTTCTTTGACTGCCATATCTGCTTGTGCTGTCATACACCTCTTTGAGCTCCCTACTTGCTCTTTCTTCTTGTGTGTTCAACTCCTTGATGTCGGAAAAATTTAGATGGCCTATTTTCCAGATCTTCTTTGACTGCCATGTCTGCTTGTGTTGTCCCTTCGCTCTGACTCTCTTCGTCTTGTGGCTCCTTCGGTTCCACGACTGCTGCCAACACCCCCCCCACCCTTGCGTCTGTCGCCCCTGACAGACCCTTGTCTAGAGGGTTTTTGAACATAATATTGGACGACATCGGAGGCTAGGTGGTGTTCTTCTAGTCGTAAGCCGCGTGCTAGATCTGTGAGCAAATCATCCCAATTCACAGGTCCGGGAACGTCTAGATGAGGCACCCTCAATTGTTTTGAGTAAATAGTTCTCTCCATAGCAAATAATTGGAGGAGATGTGATGGTCTGGGTATAAAGATTTCGGAGTGATATTCCCAGAATCCTGTGATGAACATCTCCTCAAATGTCTGTTTAAAGCAGGTTGGGAGGTACTTGATTCTGGCGTGCCAAGCATATATTACTTCAATTGATGGGGTGGTACTCATATCGTACACCAGATCCTGGTTTCCTGTCACGAAGCCTGCTCCGAAGAAGTGGGGGTCCTTAATGTTCTTAAATGTCCTGAAAGTGATCAGCATTAATTCAAATATTTTCATACACATCTGGGCCATCACATCGGGATTATTGCGTAGCCGAATGCTCCAGTGACGGATTGTAGAAATCATGTGGAGGTGCTAGATAAACGTAATTTAACCATTTTGCACAGGCTTTGATGTCTCTGACGGCAATAGCGAATTCAGGCCAGGTGGGTCTTCGAAGAACTGGAACGTAACAAGGATTATATTTAATAAACAACGGCATATTATTCCAGGTTCGGACCATTTCAGGATATGTTTCCAAAAGCCTGATCCTCCAGGTGGGTTGATGGATGGACCCACGCCTAGCACTTTCTGGTATATCATCTGGACCAAATTGTGTAGCAAATGTGGGAGGCTTGCCGCATTGTCGTTGAATCTCGGTGTTGTAATCGGCCAAAAGTATGCAGTACGGCACATATTGGTCATTATTGGTGCCGATCCATCTATGATGAGACATGCTTCTGAAATATTCTGACTTTATGACAGTTTCTTCTAGGTTCGCCAGTGATTGGATCTGAATGGCCACCCGTTCTTCGTGGGTGTTCGCTGTCTTTTCCAATGTCTGAAGCCACTCGGGTGCTTCCACTTCCAAGGTGTCTAGTCCCTCTGAGGTTCGTTGCCCTCCTGGCATCGGCATAGGAACATACGGTTCTTCGTACGAATCATCTACCTCAATAGGGACCAACTCTTCTGGCTCTGGTTCTACTACTGGAGAGGGCTACCTCTCGTATGTCAGTAACCTCTTTTGTAATTCTGCCACCTGCTCAGTTAAGGTATTTACCTCGTCTGAGGTAGAGGTTGATGGGACACTCTTCGGTTGTTCTTCCTGTTCCTTAAGTCTGCTCTGTAGTGTGTCACGTTCTCTTACTAAGTCATCATGGGCTTCTAGAAGATCTGCATAGCTTTCCAAAATGGTTTTCATCATCTCCGAGGGAACTGCTTTGAACTGCTCTGGATCTATCTCGTGGGGAGAGCCTTCCATTGCCGCTTCCAGATTCTCTTCATTTTGTTTCTGCAGTCTCTTGTTCTCTTCAAGTGTTGTGGCCATATGTTTCCTGAGTAGCGCCAAGTTACGTCTGACTCGTAGGTTATCGGCCTGGTATACTTTGAGCAAGGCTTCTAGTTGTTTGACGCCTGATTCTTTCGATGGTTGGGGTGCCTCTAGTAGTGTTTGGTGAGCCTGCTCAAGCGTTGTATAACGTTGATTCACATCTGCATTTTCCTCTTCAAGAATTGTAAGCTGCCTTTGTAAGTTCTGGTGATTTGTTGTCAGTTGTTGATACCAGCCGTCCAGAGCTCTGTACTCATTCTGAAGTTGATAGACACATTGATTTAAAGCTAGGAATATACTATGTACATTAAATGATGCGAGGAGGGGTGAAGGTGCAGGGGGAATGGGGGCGGGAAAGGGAGTTGTGAATGATGTGGATGCAAGTGGAGATGTGGGTGGAGGGGGTATGGGAGATGGAGGTGGCATGGGGGGAGGGAGCGGTGCAGTGGAAGGAGATGTTTCCATAGTGTCAAGTGTTTGAGTGACCGTGTAGATGGGGATCGTGGGTGGGGTGGATGTGACGCTAGTGAAGAGAGTGGTGAAAGTGGGCATGGTGACTCCCCCGAATTGGATTCCCGGAGAGAGTGGAATTCCCATGACGATTGTGGTGGTAGTGGACGTGGTGGTGATAGTGTCATGTGGTGGAGTGAGTTGTGTAGTGAGGGGTGGGGAGGGTGGTGACAGTGGCGCTTCCTAATGTTGGTCTGTTTGCGTTGTATCTCCTGGTGCTGATACATTGATATGAATTTGTTTCCCGGATCTCATGGGACGGGCGGGAACTCCTTTCTCAAATCGGTGAATGTAGGCCATTGCCTCATGAATGGCCTCATCCAATCCTACTGCATCTACATGTAGGTTGATGGACTCGATGAACATATCATCCACACCTTCCTCTGCCAGCATTTGGTTCATGAGTTTCTTGCCTACTTCGAGTGACATTTTATGCTGTTCCTAAACTAGCTGCATGGTTCGATATAGTCTTTTTATTTGTGCTGAATACGCGGGGGCACTTGCTAACTCTGAAAGTTCATCATACTCTTGTTCTTCGTAGGTTTCTTCCCCATGTTCGGTCTCTTGTTCATCGACGTCAACTTCTACAACTTGCGGTTGGGTGGGGGCTGGCGTTGTGGTATGGGTTTGTGGTTCCTGAGCTCGCTCTGTTTCCGTTTCGAGATTAGAGTCGTAGATTAGTCTAGCCACTTCTTCATCAGTGAGATCATTGAGAGTAAAGCCCTGTGGGAATTCCAAGTCCGATGGGACGGGTGGAAACACCAAATTGGGTCCCTCTGTACTTGGTCTTGGTAGCCGAATGGTGAATGGTCTAATGCGTCGTGTCTAGGGAGGGGTAATTTCTGGTGTAGTGGTGGCTCCCCTTGGTTGAGCGCAAGGTAATTGGACTCCCCCTCTCATCTTCTTTGATGGGGGACCTGCCACCGATAGCCTTCTCTGGAATTCCTGGGCCAGGGACCATACGAGTGCCCGCTGAATAGGCACGTCATAGGCTAGACATCGATAGATTATCTTGGTCAGAGCACAACATCCGTGGAGCACATTTTTCTGCTTCTTGTTCCACCGTTGATGGGCTAGGTGAATCTGATCTATGATCCAATGTGGTACGTTGATAGGGAGGTTTTCTGTCTCTACTAAATACAAGCTAAACCATATCTTCTTTGGGGGCATGGTGAATCTTTCCTGTGCGGGGAAAGCAAAATGCTGCATGACGGTCCGTAGGTGAAGAGCGATGGTCGGTGTCATTGCTACCATGTCCTTCAGCTTGTTGAGATCTTTATGTTTCATTCTGCCTGGAACCATTGTTTCCTTTTCAATAGGAATGTGCATACCATACATGCCCAATGCTTCTCGTACCAGATTGAGGGTCAGTTTGAATCTTTTAAGTTCGTGGCCCGGCAATAGTGAGGGTAGCACAAAAGTGTTGTCCCCTCCCTTGGCCCTGCTAGGAGTGATGGTACTGATAAGATAAGAACAACGTAAGAAATCTGGCTTCGGTAAGTGGGCCCTGAAATAACTGTCCAGACCAGCTTTGGTCCATACTGAACGCATGACTTCGGCATTCTGATAGCTCTCAAATTCGCGTGTGAAAAAATGGTAGCGTCCCCATTTACCATTAAACTCCAATTCAGCTTCCCAAAAATAGGTTCCATCACCCAATTGTCCTGCAACATCACTGAACCAATGAGCGTGTTTGCCCACTTGAGAGGTGTGCCCCTGGGGAGGATCCTGAACTGGAAGTACATGCACAGCTTGAAGTTCTTGCGGTCTTTCGATGAGATGTGGTTCGAGGAGGAGTGTTTCTATATCCACAATCTGTGCACTGGATCCGGCGTGAGAACTGGCACCTCCGTCTTCTGCCATGGCCCTGCTTGCTTGTTGGTTCTGTGAGAATATAGAACCAGGTGTTAACATCGTAATGGACCGAATAAACCCGTTGTTGTCCCCGTTACAACATTAACGTGAGGTAGATGATGAGTCAGTGGTTAGTAAGTGCACGATGACAGTGTGTGTAGTTAATGCCTGGATAGTCCTAGGAGCTAGATGGAAAGATGCACTGTCTGACTAATGCAGTTAGTAAGTGGAGATGAATTCACAGATTGGGGTCGGGGGGTTTATTACAAGTCTTAGGTTGCCAAACACCATGAATGGCTTTTGGTCTTGGTTTTGTGGAGATTCAGGAGGGTTGCACGAGTAATTCTGCTGGGAGTTGTTGTGTCATTGGGACCCATTTACGAGTGAGTCTGTGCGTGCTTCTAGGTGGTAGTGTGTTCGAGTGTATCAGACAAGAGTGGGCGGCGGCTGCTTGAGCGAGTGAACCCTGTCATGTATGATGTGAATTGTGTGGGGATAGTTGAGCCCGCAAGCAAGCCTTAGGCACCCAAATTTTTCTTGATTGTGGGTCAGCCTTCATCGACTTCTTGGGTACCCAAATGGATTTCACTTTCTCAACAGAGGTTTTAGGAGTCCTCTTATTAGCATCAAGTCGTTGATTACTAATAGGAAGTTGAGACCGTTGTTGCGACTTAGTTACGGTCAGCAGCTCGTCTTTCCGCACCCACATTTGTTTCATCGGTTGAGTTGTTCTGCTTCGCGCGTTCTTTTGGTCTCTTGCCTGGAGAGTCTTCAATGATTGATCTGCCCTGAGTTGCTGCCTCCTTCTGGCCTTTGAAAAAGAAGGGAGTTCCATTGTGGTTCTGACTCCTTTTTTGAGATCTTTGTTCTTCTGTATCACATAGCCTTGGACAAGAACAGCATGGTCAACTTCATGTGTACCCCTGGAGGGACCAGGAGTCTATGCCCTTCCTAGTTCCTTGAGTGCTCCATTATTTAACTCAATTGTAATTCTAGTTTGATTCACCCATACCTGAAGAAGTCCACTTCTTAGGTTTAAGTTGACTGCTTGGCCATAGATCCAGTCTTGACCCAAGACAAGGGGTTCAGTGAGGTCCTCATCTTGACATACTAGTACTTTAACTGTCATTGCCTCATCATGAATATAGAGGGGAAGTTCCACCTCGCCCATGCAAGGGGTTTCCACACCTCCCAATCCTATGAGATATGCTTCCACAGGATTGACAGTTAATTGCAACTCTTGACAGTAGGACAATTTAACAGCACTAGTGGCTGCACCTGAGTCAATCAAGGCTCTTACAGTCCTTGCACTCTTTCCTTGTCCTATATCTAAGGTTATGAAAGGACGTCGATCAGTTATCCTCTGTGCGCTAATACCTGAAACTTCACACATAGCCACGTCATATCCTTGATCTGCATATGCATCTTGCCTAGGGTGCTCTCTACCTTGTCTTCTTAATTTCATTCTCCGTATGCGCTCTAGGGCTTCTGCTTGAGCTTCTTCTCGAATTCGCTTTTCTTCCTCTTTGCGTTTCTTAGCAGTATTAAGTCGACTTAGCATTTCCTCTGTGAGAGGTTCCTGATACAACTTGACTCTGCATCCGCTGATATAACTTGGGAGAACATCGCCTTCTAATGTGGCTAGTTGCACTGCTCCACTTGTTGAGATTCTGTTAATGATCATGGGTCCGTAGCCTCTCTTCTCCAGTTTCCTCGCATGTTGCTTCAAAGTGTATACTAGTACTAGGTTGCCTGCCTTCAAACCTTTACCCTTAACGTGGGCATCAAAATACGCCTTCTGTCGTTTCTTAGCTGCATATATCCCTGCAGCTGCCCTTAGTCTTGTTTCTCCTAATCGTTCAAGGTCAAAAAGTCTAGAGGAGAGTTCATGACCCGTCCATTCGTGCTCTTGTGCTACCTTCAATGTAGGTATCAAGAAGTCCAATGGTAACACTGCATTTTGGCCAAACACCATCTGAAAGGGGGTGGCTTGGAGTACCATTTTGTAGGTGACTCGGTATGCCCAAACAGCATGGTGTAGCTGTTTGTCCCAATCAGAGCGTTTATTATTCACGAGCTTGGTCAACACATTGCACAAAATCTTGTTTGTGCTTTCGGCTTGCCCATTAGCTTGTGGGTGGTAGGTGGCAGACTTCTTATGAACTACCAAGAATTCTTGGAGCAGATTTTCAATTACTTCATTCAAGAAGTGAGTGCCTCTATCACTTACTAACTCTATAGGTAGCCCGTATCTTGTGAATACATTCTCAAACATGAATTTAGCAGTTGTTTGAGCATCGTTCTTCGTTGTGGCTTTTACCTCTACCCACTTTGTTAGATAGTCCGTCGCAACAATGATATATTCTGCATGGGAACCCTTAGTTGGGGGATTAATAGGACCTACAAAGTCTATTCCCTACTTAGAGAATGCACGTCCACCCATCATAGGTTTCAGTGGCATCTCATCTTTACGTATAGGATATTGAGTTCTTTGACAGACATCACAGCGTTTCACATAGGTATGTGCATCCATGTGAAGGGTCGGCCACCAGAAGCCCGCAAATAGTATTGCCTTGATCACCCGATCTGGTCCAAAGTGTCCTCCTGCTACACCTTGGTGAGCAGTATCCAAGATCTTGAGATACTCACTCTCATGGACACATAGTCTCAGGTAACCATCCTTACCACGCTTGTAGAGATTATCACCAATGAGTGAGTAATCCTGGGCTTCTTGTTCTAAACTCCTTTTCCTAGCCAGAGTCATGTCTGGAGGGAATGTTTTCGTCCTCAGGAAGGATACTAGTGGTTCACTCCAATCTGGCACTATGGATACTTGATAAAGAGTGGCATGTTCCACAGGTGGTTTAGTGCAGCAGATTGGGCATTCCTTGCACAACCTTTGGACATCAGCTTCCATAGTTGGCCAATGTACTCCTAGTCTCCTTAGTGTTTGTAGGGTTCGTTGCTTTGAATAGTGTTGCTCTAATGCACCTACATGTGCTAATTGCAACCATTTTGCGTACTCATCCTCTTCCACACAACAGGCCAAGATCCCTTGATTTGTGTGCTTGTACATACTTCCAGCCATGATGTGATACTTTTGGGCTTTTACTACCTCCCTATCCTGCGTGTTTATTACTGGATGGTTAGGTCCGTATGTCAATACTGGCACTAATGGCTTAGCCCACTGCGGTACCACTTCCAAGTTAAACAAGTAAGCATCAGGAAGGTCATCTGATACTCCTTGTGGGGCTTCTCCAGATGTGAGCCTAGAAAGATGATCAGCTCTCAAATGAGTCCTCCCTTTCCTTACCACAACCTCGAAATCATATTCCATTAGTAATAGAAACCATCTTACCAACCTTCCTGTATTGCATGGTTTGTTCACTAGATATAACAATGCTTGGTGGTCAGTAAAAAATTTAAACTTATTTGCAAGCAGATAATGTCTAAACTTTTTGACCGCATACACCATGCCTAAGCCTTCTCTCTCAGTAGTGGTGTAATTTCGTTCAGCTGCATTCAATTGTCTACTAGCATAGGCAATTGGAAGATCCATATTACCTTCACCCGTAGGTTGTGCGAGTACACATCCAATAGCATAATTGGACGCATCCACGTGAACATGGAATGGCTTGTTCCAATCTGGTGTGGTTAAGATTGGTGCTGAACATAATCGCCGTTTAAGCTCATTGAAGGAATTCTCACATTCCTCAGTCCACCTCAAAGTTTGTCAGAAGTCCGTACATGGGCTTTGCAATGACAGCATACATGTGAATGAACCTGCGGTAGTAACCACAATGTCCCATGAAAGCTTGTACTTCCTTGACATTCCTTGGCCTTGGAAGCTCGGCTATGGCTCTCACTTTCTCTTCATCAGTGGATATGCCATTCTTTGACACTATGTGTCCTAGAATCTTGCCTTGCCTGACCATAAAAACGCACTTTTCTGGGTTCAGGCAGACTTGATATTCTCTACATTTGTCAAAGATTTGTCTGAGTTCAGGAATATGGGTTTGTCCAATGTTGGAATGAGCACAGAGATCATCAACATAGACTTCTAAATTCTTCCTCAGGAACTCCTTAAATACATGGCACATTAGTCTCTGGAAGGTAGCTGGTGCATTGGTAAGCCCGAATGGCATTACTCTAAAGGCGAAAATGCCCCATTCTGTGGCAAAGGCTGTCTTATGCTGATCCTCTAGAGCTATTGCCACTTAATTGTAGCCAGAGAACCCATCTAGGAAGCTGTACACTTCCTTGCCTGCCACCCTTTCTAATAGATGCTCTGTGATGGGAAGCGGATAGTTATCTCGGATTGTGGCTGCATTGACCTTCTTTAAGTTAATGCATACACGTAATTTACCATTCTTTTTGGGCACCACTACGATGGGGGATACCCACTCAGTGTGCTCAATTTCATAGATAAATCCGGCTTCAACCAGTCTATCTATCTCCTCTTTGATCTTAGCCGCATAATTATCGTTATATGTATATGGCTTTTGCTTAGAGGGTTTGGCGTCTGAGGTCATGGGGATAGAGTGTGAACATATGTCAGGGTCTACACCCTTCAAATCCTTGTAACTCCAAGCGAATACATCTCTGTATTCTCTTAGCAAGGCTATTAATGCATGCTCTTCTTCCTCTGTTAGGTCATGACCTATGTATGTGCATCTCTCCTCTCCTTCTTCTAGGGCCACTACTATTTTCTTGGTGGTTTCTTTGTTATCATAGGCCTCTCCTGATTGCGCCTCTCGTTTAGGCATTCTTATCATAACTCTCCTGTCGTCTATCTCGTACTTCTTAAAATTTTCCGGGACCTCAAACAAAGATTCTTCCTCTTCTGGTGTGACTGCTCTCTTCTTTCTTTTCTTCCCTTCTTCCTTTGGGGTCACATGTGTGGCTAGCCGCACATCATTTGTAAGCTCTCCGTGCCTTTGGGGTTGAAATTCTACTTCATAGAAATATTCTTCGTCTGATGCAAAAGGTGTGTCCATAATGATTGACTCTAGATCGGAGTCACTTGCATCCTCAAATGCATCAGGGCTAGGTTCACATTCTTCTAGAACTGCCTCTCCCATGATTTGCTCTATGGAGAAGACTGAAATGTCATAGCCATCCTCATCACAGTGAGGTGTCCATTGTTCCTCATTGATGGCTACATCCATTGTTGCTAGGATTTCTGCCCAGCCGTGGGGTTCAAATTCTTCGTCAGGAAAGACTACAGGTGCATAGGTTGGGTCTTGAATGGGTCTATGTGTTTCGTTTGCACCTATTTCTTTGGCCTTTTCTCTCTTCTCTTCCTCTACTGCTACTTTGCACATCCATAAGTGAGTGTCTTCATGCATCCATGAGGATCCTGATCCTATGGAATGCACCGATTCCGTATCATCTTTGGCTCTATGGATGGGGTTCCATTGGATGGGAGAGACATCTCTATGAGAGTAATCCTTGAGATTGACTTTGGTCGTAACACCTAAGTGTTGCAGGTACAAAGAATTGGTTCCCCAATCCTGTACCACTTGCAACTGTCGCATAAAGGGTCGTCCCAAGATCATTTCATAGGCATGGTTCTTGCTAAATTCACATATGGCAAAGGTATGCTCGAACTCGACACCACAGGTGGTGAGAGTTATTCCTTCTAGCAACCCTAGGGGTCTCTCAATATGACCATCGGCCATCTGCAATTTCATTCTCGTTGGCCTGAGTGCTGGCTTGCCCCAATGCTTCCATAGGGAAGTGGTGGCAATTTCAACTCCTGCGCCTAAGTCCAAAATTGCCTTGGTGGTGTACTCTTGGTAGGTAATGGGAAGATAGGTGTTCCCTTCTTCACCTTCACACATATCTCCTATCTTATCCAAGGGTATCTCTGGCACTGTCCTATGTGATCCTACCTGGGAACGAGGTTTTGCTATCTCGGGCACTTGATTGGCTACATGTTTCCACACTTCTGGTCTAACCTTGAGCAGCTCTTCCAAAGTGAGATTGCACTGCACTTTGGTATTCTTCACTACCTCTGTGTTCCTAGGTATGACTGAATCTTCGTTTCTCACCATGACTGTAGGCGCTCTCATACAGGTGGACTTTGCTTCCCATGGGCCTGTGAAATGGGGTAGTTCTTGTAAAGAATTAGACTCGAAGTCTAATCTTTCTTGAGATTGGGTGCTCTCCTGCTCCCCATAAATGGATGGGATGTCTTGTGGGAATTGGTCTTGTGCATCATCCACAAGTTCAATGGGAGGAGGGACTTCACTTTCCTTAGCCCATTTGTCTTCTTGAATCTCGCGTAGGAATTCTAGTGTGAACCGATTTATAGAAGATGATGTGTCTGGCTCCGTAGAGTTAGGCACATAGGCTTCAGGCACATAGGCTTTCTGGGTAGGAAGACCTGCTCTTTCACTAGCCTTGTCATGGTGTTGAGGGGCGAGTTCCTTTTGTGATTGTGCCATTAGATCCTCTATTCTTTCTAGGGAGGAGGGGTTGTCTGGTTCAGTGGAATTGGGCACGTAAGCTTTTGATGGGGGATGGGTCATGTTTTTGCTTGCTTTATCTCTTTCTTGATGTTTTTCTTCCTTGGCAGATCTTGCAATTATGCCCTCTAACTTCTCTAGAAGTCCATCCAAGTGTAATTGCGTCTTGGCTGAGCCCGAGTAATTGAAAAGGCGATTGGCTTCAAACATAGTCTGAGCCAATGCGACCATTTTCGCGCAAAGCTTGGTTCTTTCTATCTCTAGGTCAGCTCTAGGGTAACACTTGTCATGATCCGTTACATTTGGCCCTTCTTGGATTCTGGCCTGATATGCTTTAAGCATCATGTCTATGTCTTCAGGAGGGGGATCAGCTAATACTGATCCTACTCTAGGGGGTGGTGGAATCGTATGAGGTGGGTTGGAAGGTAGCGGGTCGGATGGCGATGGGAATGGTGGTGGTGGGATAGTGTGAGAGGGAGTTTGAGATGTGAGTTCAGTTATCTTGGCTTTGGTTTCTTTTATGCTTTCCTCTAGTTCACTCATCTTTTTAGCCCATTGTCTTTTCATTCTTTCCCGACTATCTTTCCACGCTCTAGTCCTTTTCTTTGTCATGCTCTCGGTTTCACTAGCCTCTGGGTTCTTATCCTGGTTTACCCCTTGGTTCTGCTGCAATGCCTGAGCTCTAGTCACTACCTGTACTGGTGCGGTGGATGTCACACTTCCTGTGGAGTCTACTACCAACCCAATAACGTTAATAGGAGTGATTTTTGGCATATTATTAGGATTCTTAGGGCAATCTCGTAAGAGATGCTCCTTTCCACACTCTTGACAATAGCCCTGGATCGTTACTGACTGGGGTTGTGTAGGTGGAGGCAAGGGACAGTCACGAATGAGATGATCTCCTTGACATCTGTAGCATGGTCCTCTAGGGAATGGGGGTCTTACTTGTCTAGGTTGGGGTCTAGGGTTGGGGTTTGCATACATGACATTTGTGTAATCTGATTCCCAACTAGGTTCATTTGGCTCTTCACTATAGTAAGACTCACCATGTTCAGGAGACTGCATATAGTAAGCCTGGGGACTATCAACATGTGTAGAATCGAAGCTATGGTCACTGGGATCACTTTCTGAAAGCAATGGCGTTACGGGGACTATAGCTCTATTCAGGTTTTCTTCTGCAGCTGCATACTTTACAGGGATCAAGTTGGATGGAGCTGGAGGTTGTTGGGCTAACACAGGCTGAGGCCTTTGTTGGGCTTGGTATTGTGTTTGGTAGGTTTGTTGAGGCCTAGCATACTGTTGTGGTGGGTATTGGTTCTGGTATCTGCCTTGTTGAGGGTATGGCTGAGGGTAGGTTTGCCTAACTGCTTGCTTGTTGTATGGGCAGTCTTGTGCTGTGTGATTTGTGTACCTCCGTTCTATGGTGCAGTACTGGCTACTAGGATTTACTTGGGGTTGGGCCATAATGGGACATACATTCGCCATGTGGTCGCCACCACAAGTGTAGCATCTTTTCACAGGGGCAAACCTTGGGATTTGTTTACTAGTGACACCTAATTTTTGAGCTACTTTCTCTGCAAGTTCCTCAATTGATGTGGATTTCGTGGAAGAGAGGCTAGAGGCACTATCTGAATCTTTGTATATCTTGGAAAGCTCTAACTCCTCCCCTAGGTTATCCTCAATGTCAATGCACATACGTACACACTCTTCTATGGTCCTAGGGTCCTTCAAGTACACATAGGATCTTAATTTTGTACTCACCAATCCATCCAAGAATAAAGCCACTTGCTTAGCTGGTGTGGGTAGCTCCGAAATAGGGCATCTTTCAAGATATTGCCTAAATCTTCGTCCTGCAAGTCTCACGGTCTCTTGAGGGGTTTGCTTGAAGCTGTGAATCAGTGAGGAGGTATTATGTCTTATGCCACTCTTAGAGAATTCAATAATGAAAGCCTCTAGGAGTTGGTCTATGCTCCTGAACTGTCTCTCGTTTAGTGGCTGAAACCATGTCAGGGCAGTGTTCCTAAGGGTTAGACCAAAGGCATTGTACTGCGTGAATAGATCCTCCACTTGTTTAGCTCTCAGGACTTGTCTAAACTCAGCCACATGATCGTATGGATCTCCTGTGCCATCGAAGTAGTTCTTCATGGACTTAACTAGCTGCGTTGGTCTCAAAGTCCTGGTGTGCTCTCTAGGTCGTGGTAGAGGGAACTCATCTGCGTTTCTTTGATTCCTGTGAGCTCTAAGTACCTCAGGCTCTACTCTATTTGTTTTCGTCCTCGTTCTTTCTCTGCCCCCTGAGTTGGCAAAGCTCACTTCTGGCCTATCTCTACTTCTGTCTCTTTGAGTTCCATGAGCTTGGAATGTTCCCGCTCCAGGGTGACCGTAGGACACATTTGATCTTGGTTGGGGGAAAATAATTTCACCTTTCCAAGTGTAAGCATGCCTATCATTTTTTGTCACCACGAAGATCCTCTCTGAGGCGTGATCTAAGTAGGTCACTCTACCTGGGCTATCAGGATCCTTAAACTCATAGATCATGATTGTTCCAATATCAAATGGTCGATCAGATTTATATCTCCAAAAGGCTTCTTCAGTTTCTCGGTTCAGAAGAAGATCTATGCTCTTATTATCTTGGGGAATCCACTCTGGTGTGATAATCCTCGTAAGAACAGATTTCTCTCGAGGGGTCCTTGGTTCTACACCCATGTTTCCTTGCTCTAGGTCATCTAAGTCCGATTCTGGGACTACATTCCCAAATTCATCAGTCCTATCGGGATAACTGGTGACTACATATATTGTCCCTTCCTTTTCTAAGTACGCTCCGTTTTCAAACTTGACAGCTGGGCGCTCTAGTCCAATGGATTGATCAGGATTCTTAATCTGTACCACAGAACTTCCTAGGCCGTCCTCATAGATGCTGGCACCTAATCGGTTGGTCCTAAGGTATTCCAACTGCATTTTGTAAGGGCCTTCCACTCTGTGCAAGTATGGCACTCTTGAACTTCCCGTAGGTCTTTCCATGCCTTGAGACATCTCTGATTCACTGGTATCAGAGCTAGGATAATGCGAGTGGTGACTCAACTGCTGGGCCCAAGACCTCGCAGTATGATTGACACTAGCCTCTGAAGACCTAAGGCTTTGTCTATCCCTCACTAGATGTCGCCCTGATCTAAGGTTCATATGCCTAACTGATTAACCCAATTTTCCCAGGTACAACCACGTTTCTGAGTCCTTTGTATCAATTACTTATTCCCCTTTTTATGTTGATTACCGTGTTTATACTCTTGTCTGATATCACGTCGTTAGGAATACTTGAGTTTAATTTCGCACTTTAGTTTGGTCGTTTCATGTTAGGTTCTTTTCCTTTAAGGTTGTCGTTCACACACACAGGTTATCTCTTGACTTGAACTTGATTTCTTAGATAGTCTTTGATTTATCTCGTGCCTATTGTTGCCTGGAATTACTTCTAACACTACCCTCACTTAACCTAAACTAAGAATTGACAGAGGGTGTTGCGGGTTTTCCAACCTTGAGTTCCTTTCCTTGAGTTGTTGCCCTGGTGTGCTCAGGACGCGTGTTCCCAAGCCTGCACTTACTCTTGCTTTGCGTACCCTTCGATGCTCTCAAAGGACCTGTAAAAGGCCCAAAATTAGCTCAAGACTTAAATTCAAAAGACAACCCCAAGCACTTCCATTCATGTAACCCAAATACCAATTAGCCCTTTGGTTTTATGGAACATAATTCTAGGGATCCCTGAATTTTGTTCCCCCTGGGTATGGTCAACTTCAAAATACCCTATCTGAAAATCAATGCAATATGCCACGAGCTTTTTGACAAGCCCTAGAGCTCAAAAAATGGATTTCGTATGAAAAAGTTATGACCGTTTAGGGTTTTGGAGTTAAAACAGGATTCAAAACAGGCTAACAGGTAAACAGGCATTCTCGAGTTGCTTGTGGCACGGCCTCGCGATGCAATACTACACCCTAGTGTTTGCCCCACACTTAGCCAAAATTGAGACCAATATTTTTTCCCAAAAAATTTGACCTAATTTGCCCTTCTAACGTGTTCGCAAAGTCTGTCGGTCGCGATTGATAGGTCAGTCGCGATTGACAGGTCCGTCGTGGCTGTCAGTCACGATTGATGTGTCGATCGCGATTGACAGGTGGCTCGAGAAGTCAATCAGTCGTGGTCAAAGGGTTGTTGACTCTGTCAGTCGCGATTGATGAGTCGATCGCGATTGATAGGTCGGTCGCGAGGGTCTGTCCGTCGTGGTCAAACAGTCGTTGACTGTGTCCGTCGCGATTGACAGGTCCGTCGTGGGCTGTCAATCGCGATTGACAGGTCGATCGCGATTGATGGCTCGATCGCGATTTGACATGTGTCACGCGTATGGTCCGTCAATCGTGGTCAATCGGTCGTTGACCGGGTCAGTCGTTGACTGTGTCGGTCGTTGACCGTGTCGGTCGTTGACTGTGTCGGTCGTTGACCCTGTCGGTCGCGATCGAGGTGTCCGTCGCGATTGACAGAGCCGTCGACAACTGTCCGTCGTGGTTTGTCGATCGCGATTGACAGAGCAATCGCGATTGACAGAAATCTGTGGAATTTCAAAAAACTAAACACATTTTTGGGAAGCTCTAGGCCTGTAGGTCATGGATATGCACTTTGTTTAGCAAATAGAGCAACTTTTCTGTCGGTCGCGATTGACAGAACCCGGCGACACAGAGACAGGACCGAACAGTTCCGTACCTGCGCAGAATGCTGGGGATGGTGATACAGCAAGAACCTACAGAATGCTCAAAAAACATGCAAGAAATAACACACGCAATACCGCTCTCTCGCTCTCTCTCACAAGTGAGATGAGGTAAATGAAAGGGGGAAGGAGATATAGTCAAAAAACTAAAATTTTTTGCGATGATGGAGATGGAGGTGGGAGATGATGATGATGATGATGGTGATGAAGATGGTGTAGAAAAAACAAGAAAATGGATGAAAGTGAAGAAATTACCTACAACTCCAACGCGTCAACTCTACGTCTTACCATCACACGCTCGTCCTCAAAGCTCGATCCCCGGCAACGGCGCCAAAATTTGGTGTAGCTCAGTGATGAGTAGCACCTCCTTTAATGTCAATCCGGGAAGACAAGAGGATGGTATGAAGACCTCGAGCAAGTGGAGGCGCAAGTGCGTGAGTGAGAAGCACACAAACATGCACACACATACACACACATGCGCACACACGGCAAGACAAAGACTGAGAAGCAATGGAGTTCTTAGATTACTTTCAAAAAGCTCTTACAAGTTCATTTCACTTACAATCTAACCTCAAAAATGAGCTCTCTAGCTCCTTTTATAGTTTTTGACTAGCTTTGGCCCTGTCCAGACCTAGTGTCCGGCCTAGTTAAAAATTAGGTTCCAGGGCTTATTTGAGGGCTCAAACGAGATCTAAAAAATACGAAAATTGGTAGGTAGATACTTCTAAAGCTCCTCAAGCTCAAGGACTCCTTGGCTTGCACAAAATGGAGCTACAAAAATATGAAATGGTATTTACAATGGTGTTCAGTGATTAAAATCACTATTTGTGTAGGGATTTTCTCTGTTGATTTGTCATACACCTCTTTGAGCTCCCTACTTGCTCTTTCTTCTTGTGTGCTCAACTCCTTGATGTCGGAAAAATTTAGATGGCCTATTTTCCAGATCTTCTTTGACTGCCATGTCTGCTTGTGCTGTCCCTTCACTCTGACTCTCTTCGTCTTGTGGCTCCTTCGGTTCCCCGACTGCTGCCAACAACTAGCTTGGCCTCTTCTTGCTCAAGCTATAGAAACTCTCCTACACTGAGTAGTTTCTTCTTACCATCTCTCTCATATGAATACCTGACATTTCAGGTTTCTGTTATTCATCTTTACATACGCAATCTCTAGCATCTTCTAGACCTATTCTTGATTTCTATATGCGCTCTATTTGCACTACGCGCTCTTCTCATGCACTCTCATCTCACACTTTTTTTTTGTTCTCATCTCTCTTTATATACAGTTTTTGATCCGGTGTAACAAACTCTAATTCTTAACAAACTCTAATTCTGGAAGTTTCTACGTTGTACATTACAATCGTGAATTTGTCCCTTCACTAAGGCTTTAATTTTTCTGAATACTTTGATTCTACTTCTCTTTATCTTTCTTTATCTTTTTTGTGCGTCTGTATGTCAAATTCGTGAGTGATTCTTCAACAACTTCCAATTCTGTGAGTGTCTGACTACCATAATTAAAGAGAGCAATGTTTCTAGTGTCTTGTAATTCAAATGTGAACAATCTACCTGCCTTTTCACCTTTTGCAATTCTTTTGAATCCTTGACTTGGATCTTCAACAAATGCTCGTGCTTTTGTGAACCTGACTTGCAACCCTTTCTCTACTATCTGCCCAACACTTATCAAATTCTTTGTAATGGTAGCGACATAGAGTACCTTACTGAGTAGGTTGATGTTTCCATCAGGTGCTTTGACATTGCCTATTTTCTCCACAGGATGTCTTGTGTCATCTCCTGTTTGTACCTCATGCTTATTCCTTGGATCTTCTAAATCTGATAGGAGGGCCACATTTCCTGCCACATGATTTGAACAACCTGAACTATGTAGAAAACATGCTCATCAGATTTACCTTGTGGCATAGCCATGTTCATGATCAATAATGAATCCTCTTTGTTTGAGTCTTCTGTGTAGTTATTGAAGTCTCTCCTTCCTTTGTAGCCTCCTTGATAGTTTGAATGATTGTAGTTGTTGTAGTTGCCATGATAATTATTGAACTTTCCTCTTGAGTAGCCATAACTTCCTCTATTGTATCCTCTGCCTCTTTGATTCCTGGAATTCCTAAAGCAATTTTCAGTTGTATGATTAGTTAATCCACAAATAGAACATGCGTTAGAGTCTTGGGATCTCCCCCTGCCTTGTCTACCTCCTCTTCCTCTACCTCTGCCATGTCTTCCTCTACCTGCATAGTTAGCTTGATATGTACCTGCTTCATCATCCACTTTCTTTGCCTTTCCTTTGTTATCTTTGGACTTGCTTTTATCAGTGTATAAAGCTGAAGATTGATTACCTTTAGAGCTTTCTCCATTTTTTATAAGCTTTGCCTCTTGAGTAAGTAATTGTCCAATGAGTGTATTGAAATCAGGTACATGCATGTCCATGTACAAATCCATAGCTGTGGTGAATGCTTCCCACTTGTCATCTGCCTTCAAGCCATTGATGAATTTCCTTACAATTTGCTCTTCATCTATTACCTCTCCAATGCTTCCCAACTGATCTGCTATGTCGAGCTTTGTGACAAAATCAGTCACATTTTGTTTGGGAGCTTTCTTGAGAGTTTTGAAATCCAACCATAGTTGATGCTTCCTAGCTTTGGTACTTGAAGAGAAGAAAGCTTCAAGTGCATCCCACACTTCCTGAGATGTCTTACAACTTCTAATGTGAGGCAACAAAAAATCTGAGATAGAGTTGAGGAGATAAGACCTTGCAAGTGCATCCTTGGAGCACCATGTGCTCAATCTTTCTTTCTCTTCTTGTGTTGGTTGACTTTTGTTCCTGAAACTTGGAATAACTTCATCTCCAACCACATAACCATATAAACTTCTACCTTGAAGATAGGCTTCCATCCTTAATGACCAAGCTGAGTAGTTAACTCTGTCCAATTTGTCAATTGATCAAGGAAATCCATCTGCCATGTTGTCCAACCTTGCTCTGATACCACTGCGAAGAGATGGATAGGTATGTGCTTGAAGATGAAGAGCTATTGCAAATCCTTGAACTACACCAACCAAATGAACTCCAGAAGTATATGGTGGGCCCTTTTAGCTTTCCAATGGATGTATTAGACACCCTATGTACCTTGGAAGAGCACTCTCAAAAAGATAGATCAAAACAGATAAGTTAAGCTCAAAGGTGAAGAACTTGCTATTTTGGTTCATACACATGTCCAGTGTTTTGCATAATTCTCTGAGCACAGCAGAAATTAGCTTAATTCCTCTTGGGGAAGTCAAGTTAACTTAAAGAGATAACTTTCAAGAGTAATCTCATCAAAAATAATGAACCACACACTGAGAATGATGTTTAACAAGTGATGACATCATCCTGATTTTCACGAGCTGCTACAATAATGAGACCAGTGAGCAGAAAAATGAACATAACTCAAGATTTAAAAATCCAATGATTATGAACATTTGTATGCTTATACTAGACAGTACGCTGAATCAAAAAAGCTTTAAATCATTGAATTTGGGTAAGTACACACTGAGAAACAGCTCTGACAAGATGAGTAAAAAAGTCGGGTACCTGACAGAGAAGTGAAAATGCACAGACAATGTTGAGTTCAACTGAACATAACTGAAGATTGAAACACGCAAATGAAATGAAAATTCGTAAGCATATAGTAGACTTATAGAGGTAACATTACCAAGTTAAATCACTAAAAATTATGCACCAAGCTCAGAGACACCATCTCTGCAATCTGACTGAGAAAACTGAGAGATATGGCAGTGAGTAGTACACTTCACAAGAACATGGAAATATTAACTCAAATGATCATGAAAATGAAAGTATATTGATTGTACAATACAATGGACTTACTGATATGTATGTGTGCTTTGTAATCACACCTTGATATGGCATACAGCTCAGCTCTTGGAGGTCTTCACATAACCATGACTAAGACTACCATGTATTTATAGCTGATCTTGGGAGGCTAACTTTCCTCAATCACTCTCCAATCAATTAGTGATTGATTTGATTCTCTATCTACCACAAATCACGAATTCGTGGCTCCTCTTTCCCTTTTTGATCAAGTGGACTCAACCACTTAAGATTGTTTCACTTTTACATTAATTAAAGTCTTCAAAAGTTACAAGAGGTAGTTCACAAGTGAACTTTGCATAGTCTTCATTTTAAAGCTTCTTCTATGACTTTGTGGGGACTCAAGCCAATACTTAGGCTTGTCATAGATTTGCTCCAACAGGATTCAAACCCCTGAGAGAACTATTCTCCCCATCCATCAAACCTTAGCCTTTTTAGGGTTTTATGTGTTTGATTTTCCATGTGCTAGATACCTTTTGAAACATGAAAATACTTCATCTTTATGCTTCAAAAAAAAAAGTATGGTCCATTTGCTACAATGATTATCTATGAAAGACACATAATACCTTGACCTTGGGATGGATGGATCTTTGCTTGGCCCCCAAACATCAATGTGGACTAGATCCAGAATGTCTCCATGTATGAACCCTTTCTTTGTGAATGGTTTCTTGTTAGATTTCCCAAATTGACATGCACTACACTTGTAAATCATATGTTACTTTGAAATGTTTGATCTCTATTGATTTGCTTTACGCCTCTCTCTCCGATATCAGCCAATTTCTTATGTCAAACCTCTAATTTCGATAGGGTTTGAGTACCATATTTGAACAATGCTATGTTCCTAGTGTCTTGGAGTTCAAAGGTTAACAATCTACTAGTTTTTCCTCATTTGGCTATCTTCTTGAAACCTTGACATGGATCCTCTAGATAGGCACCATGCTTTGTGAACCTCACCTTTGATCCTTTCTCCACAATTTAACCTACACTTATCAAGTTGTTAGTAATGGTAGCTACATAGAGAATGCAACTCAATAAAGTCATATTACCATTGGGAGTCTTTACATTTTTAATCTTCTCTAGAGGGTGTCTTGTGTCATCTCCTATTTAGACATCATGCTTATCCTTTTGGATCTTCCAAGTATGAAAGCAATGCTACATTCTCTACTACTTGATTTGAGCATCCAAAATCAATATAGAACACATGTTCATTTGATTTATATACTTTCATTGTCATTTTCATGAGCAAGAGTGAATTTTCTTGAGATTGATCATCAATGTAGTTTTTGTAGTCTCTTCTTCATTTGTAGTCTTCTTGGTAATTCTTTTTTTAGTTTTTGTTATTGGTGTATCCATATGAGCCATTGTATCTACCTTTAGGAGCCCCATATCAAGCTCTATTGTATCCTCTTCCTCTATGATTCCTTGGGTTCGTAAAACAATGCTCTGTAATATGTTTAGTTAATCCACATGTAGCTCAAGCATAAGCACCACCTCCTTTACTTGTCAATCCATGGAGACGTGAGGACTGGTATGAAGACCACGAGCGAGTGAAGGCACAAGTGTGAGAGTGAAATCACACAAGCATGCACACACATACACACACACACAAGGTAAGAGCAAAGAGAGGAACAATGGGAAGCTTCGATTACAAAGGAAATCTTCTTGCAAAAGCTCTATTCTCTAACAAGCTAACCTCAAAAATGAGATCTCTAGCTCTTTTTATAGTTTTTGGACTAGTTTTGGCCCTGTCCAGACCTAGTGTTCGGCCTAGTTAAAAATTAGGTTCTAGGGCTTATTTGAAGGCTCAAACGGAGTCTAAAAATTATGAAAATTGATAGGATGATACTTCTAATGCTCCTCAAGCTTGAGGACTCCTTGGCTTGCACAAAATGGAGTTACAAAAATAGAAAATGGTATTTACAATAGTTTTTAGTGATGAAAATCACTGTTTTTGTAGGGGATTTCTCTGAAAATTTGACATGTACTTCTTGGAGCTCCCTACCTGCTCCTCCTTCTTGTATGTCCACGTCTTTGATGTGCTTCCATGCTTTGTGTGTGACCTTGAGTTCCAACACTCCCCCCCTCTCGAGTATGTCATCCCTGATAGACCCTTGTTGTAATGGTTGTTCCAGGTAGTCCTTTGAGAGGTAGTTTCCATTCTGTAGGAACAAGAGCCATCTATCTTCCAAATGTGGCAGGGTTGGTTGTCTCGTTCTTCATCTATCACTGCGAGTCTTTGCAATATGTAGTCCTTTGGTATGTGCTTCTATTGTGGATTCCAGCATGACTGTGTCGTTGTGAGTCTCCATTGATGTTCTCTAGATCTTCCAAAGATGATGTTCATAGTAGTCATGCGAAGTACTCATAACCCATTTTGAATGATGGGTAAGTGTGTTCGTGCATGGGTTGAGGAAAATATGTGGCTTGTGCACAGCCTTGTAATGTAGCCCTATGCATGCTTACTTGGAAAATGCATTGGAAGAAGTATGGTGCAAAAATTGGGGGACTTGAGCTAAGTGCTCAAAGGTATGCCGACGAAGAGGTTCCCTAATCTATCATGGTTATGGTATTGCCAAAGTAAAGATACTTACCATGGTGAAGGTTTGATCGATGTTTATCTCTTTGTGTTGTACACTCGGCATTTGTGATGGAACATTATTGACGAATGTCCGTGTTGATGGTCCACTGATGAGATTTTTTGAGTGTTTGGCCCTGTCTCCTCTTTTCAAAGCAACATTTGCCAAATACTGAGAATTGAATTTATTATATTCCTTGACAAACAACATTGGGTAACTACACCAATATTAGTTTCACATATTCTCTTTAGCTCACCATAAGCAGGAGTCTTCTCACCCAGTATACAGTCAAGGATGTTCAAGGTACCAAACTACCCCTTGCAGATATCTCCTTGGATGTTCTCGTACATACAGTAGTTAAACATCGCTCAAGTTGTGGACCTTCAAGCTCTTCCCTCCTACCATGGTAAGGGGAAACAATAGTTGTGGATGCCATGTTCATGCCAAGTGCTTGACATCTACCAGATAAGGCAACAATAATATCATCTACTAGCCGAGACGCACTTTTATCCAAACTGATAAATGCCCAGTAATCAATGGTTCCACCTTCACATAAGCATGACTCATTCATGTTCCATGAGCCAAACCTGGGAACAAGCTCTCTCTCTCTCTCTCTCTCTTTTCTTTTTTCTTTTTTGTTTCTTTTTTTTCTTTCTTTTTTTTTGTGAGGAACTATGTCACAAAACAAGAAGACAGATGTTAGTATCAGAAAAAATAGTTGACATATGTCAATGTGCTCTTGTGCATGGGACTCTAAAATGTGTCTATGCACGGCCGTGTAATGTGGCCCTATATTAATGCATACTTTGGAAATGCATGATCTAAATGGTGCAAAAGACAAGGTTATGCCAAAGGCACATGGTTGTCATTCGTCGAGGCTTTCAATGTTACTTGCGGATGTTGATGTCATCTTTGTTGGAGGTATCCATTGGACCTTGAAATGATGTAAGCGATGGATTGTTGACTGAAAACGGATCATTCTTCCGTATGGGGATCCATTTGTGAAGAGTGTTTGACTGCAAAGTGATCACCTTTTGTCGCTTCATGTTTGGAAGGTTTCTTGATTTTTGCATCCCTTGTGGTTGGCTCTTTGGTTTTGTAGAGGCCCTGGGTGTTTTTGGCTTCCAAACCCATATCCTTGATAATTGTCTTCTTACCATTGTCGAAGAGGTGAGGTGATCTTCTTTGGCCATGTGTTCTGGGCTCTAACCCTTGCCTTTCCTTGACTTCTTTGTTGAGACTGTACACGTGTGGAAGAATATAGGTTGTTGTGTACGTAAGAGCTTCTTGGGTACCCATATGCGTGACTGACCTTGTTGAGCTGCCACTAATTTCTTAGGCACCCAAACTTGCCGGATACCTTGTGGTTGAACCTGTCCTAGTTGCTTGCTTCTTGTTTTGGCATGCTTGGCATGCCTAGATGGGAATTGTTGTGGCAAGGCTGGTGGTTGCTCTCCTTTTCGTACCCAGATCTGCTTCATGCCTGACACTACTTTCTTCTTGAAATCCCGTTGTCTATTTGATATAGTAGTTGTCATGTACTATTTCTCTTCCTTGTGTGATTGAACTACTACAGTTGGTGGAGACTTCGTACAAGAAGGGAGTCTCAATGGGTCTCCGACTCTTTTGTTGGAGGCAACATCCTTTTGCATCATAGAGCTTTGGACACATACAACTTCTTCTTCTCTAAGATTAGTCCTAAGAGAATGTGTGACACCATGATCTGTGAGCATGCAATTTTCTAACTCTAATGTAATGCATTGTTCATGAACCCAAACTTGAAGAAGTTGGCTCCTTAGGTTTAAGTTGATTGCATGGTCATAGATCCAATCTTGTCCCAAGACAAGTGGCTCCGTAAGGTCCTCATCGTGACACACTAGCATTTTGACTATCATTGGGACATCTTGAAGGTAGATGGGAAGTTCCACCTCGCCCAAACAAGGGGTTTCCACACCTCCCAATCCTATGAGATAGGCTTCTATGGGATTGATGTTCAACTGCAAGTCTTGGCAATAGGAAAGTCTAACTACACTAGTTGTTGCACCTTAGTCAAACAATGCTCTCACAGTCCTCGCATTCCTTCCTTGTCCTATCTCTATGGTCACAAAAGGACGTCGATCAATTATTCGAGAAGTAATTATGACCAATTTTTGGCACATGTCCATGTGATATTTTGGGGCTTTCGAGTTGACATCTAGGCCCCTACTCGCCTTATGCATTCTCTAGCCTCTGCCTGTGCTTCTTCTCTAATCCGTAACTCCTCTTCTTTTCACTTCTTCGCAGTGTTGAGTCTCATTAGCATATCTTATGTAAGAGGTTCTTGATATAACTTGACTTGATAACCACTTATATATTTTGGCAAGATATCACCTTTTGAAGTGGCTAGTTGAACCGCACCGCTGGTGGAAATTCTATTAATGATCATGGGTCCATATCCTCGCTTTTCCAATTTACGGGCATGTTGCTTTAGTGTATAGACCAGCACTAAATCTCCCTCTTTTAGTCCCTTATCCTTAATGTGTGCATCGAAGTATGCCTTTTGCCTTTTCTTTGTAGTCTAGATACCTACTGCCGCTCGTAGCCTCATCTCACCTAAGCATTCTAGATCAAAGATCCTGGATCACAATTCATGTCCATTCCACTCATGCTCTTGTGCTACTTTTAAAGTCAGGATTAAGAAGTCTAATGGTAGCACAACATTTTGTCCAAAGACCATCTGAAATGGGGTGGCATTGAGTACCGTTTTGTAGGCAACTCGATAAGCCCAAACAGCATGATGAAGTTGTTTATCCCAATCAGAGCGTTTATTGTTTACCAGTTCTGTCAATACATTACATAGGATCTTATTGGTGCTCTCGGCTTGTCCGTTAGCTTGTGGATGATAGGGGGAAGACTTCTTATGTATCACCAAGAATTCTTGGAGAAGATTTTCAATTACTTCGTTCAAGAAGTGCGTACCTCAATCACTTACTAACTCTATCGGTAATCCATATCTAGTGAACACATTCTCGAATAAGAACTTAGCCGTAGTCTGAGCATCATTCTTTGTTGTGGCTTTTACTTCTACCCGCTTGGTCAGGTAATCTATGGCTACAATAATGTATTCTGCATGGGAGTTTCTAGATGGGGGGTTAATAGGACCTACAAAGTCTATACCCCACTTTGAGAATGCACATCCTCCCATCATTGGCCTCAAAGGCATCTCGTCTTTTCTAACTGGATATTGTGCCTGTTGGCATGTGTCACATTTCTTCACATAGGTATGTGCATCCATATGAAGAGTTGGCCACCAAAGTCCTGAGAAGAGAATGGCCTTGATTACTCGATCAGGACCAAAGTGTCCACCTGCAACACCACTTTGGAGCACAATTAATACATAGAATCTTTTGACGTTTCTAACTAAAACATATCTACAATCTAAAGTAAACTAATTATAGAAAAAATTGGTTAAATTTGCAAGTGGAGTATGATAGATTGAGCTTCAATGCGGATCTACAAAAGGACTTGCAATCAAATACACAGGCTGCACAAGTCTAGATACATAATCTCAACAAAGAGAATATGCCGCTTGAAGATTAGATGGAACAATTGTAGACTCCGATTCAGGAAGTAACTGTAGAAGAGGAAAAGCTTGAGAAAGCTCAAACTAACCTAGTAGCTTCCCTAGAGGAGAGTTTTAAATTTAATAACTTCAATTTTTGTTTGAATAACTTAGGAATAGAGATGAATAAGTAATAGAATTAGAACATAGAGTAGAAAAATTGAAGCAACAAGTAGTCAATCTATGTAGAAGCCATAAAGTTTTTTGCAATTAGATGGAGAAAGTAGTCAAGGAATCAAGACATTAAAATGGTCTAGAATTACGGAGTAGAGATAGAAGTAGTGCCAACAATTGAAGACTATGAAGATATGTTGGAGATTGTATGGTCTCAACTTTGAGAAATTTGGGATGAATGCCTAGCTGACCCGGATCTAATTTTGAATAATTCCTCTCCATCGAACAATCAACCTCATACAAAATAAAATGATGTAAATTAGGTTTGAATCCACCATGTGTGCCAATGTTGGCAAGCCACTAGGAGTGTCTACATTCTATAATGTTACCATAGAAATATTTCCAAGAATTTTGTACCTAAATGCATAATTTGATGGAATTTTTTAAGAAGTACATGTTTTTATGAAGCCAAGAAAGGAATGAAAAGACCTCTCATCTGCAAACACATTCTTTTTGAAGAGATTTGTTGCTTGATTTTTACAAAAATGATCATGAAGGCTTGGGGGAGGAGTTAATTAGATGATGAAATCATAGCACTTCAAGCATAAGATAATCTATAGATGGCCACAGAATAGAGTGTTGGAAAAGTCCGGAGAGTTACCGACATAAGATTTTGGTAGAGAGAAGAGGGCATAATTATTCCCTACCAATCAAGATGCAAGTGCTAAAACTATTGTAAACAATATAAGAGATGGATTGATGTTGTAACACTATACTCAAATCTTTGAACGAAAGAATTATGTTTTTGGTGAATCATTGTATTATAGGTTATTTTCCCCTATTGGGTTATATTTACTGTAATGAAGTGTTTATGGGATCAAAAAACAAAAAGTTTGATTTCCATTGAAGTAAAGTGAAGAGATTGAAGTAGTTTGGTAGAAAATTCTGAGTGATTGAGAAAGAAACAAGTGAAGTAAGAAGCATAGTATTATCATAATGTGCTAAAATAACGAACAACAAAGTCATAAAACTAATTGACAAGACACAATCAGTAAATTGGATATGATTAAGAGACAAAATCCTACGTAGTATGGTAAAAATAATCAAATTGTGACCCAATCACACATGGGACCCATGATTATCAATGGGATTTCGACTAATGAAGCCATATGATTAGCCACTTTAGAAGAGAAGTAATACCAAGCTACATTGGCAGATGTGAGTCAAGCTCTATCAAGAGCCTTTAACATAGGATATGCTGAGATGACTCAACATGGCAAAGAAAAGCAAAGAAGAAGAGAACAGGATATGAGAAGAAGTGCAGTCGAAAGCAATCAACTTAAACTTAAGAAGTTGGCTTCTTTAGGTTTGGGTATGCAAACATCTCATAGTAGAATTAGAAAATAGCATGGTCATTGATCTAAATCCCACACAAGATCCTTGTCCTTCTCAAACTAATCTTGAAGAAACAGATGTTGCATGTATCCCAAGCTTTGTGGTGTAGAAGAATATGATCTTTGAAGAACATGCTCAAGAGTGGGTGGAACTCCCTTCTATTCCAAAGACGAGCATGGTTGTAGAAGCTCGAAAAAAGAGATGCAATAAGCAACAACAACAGACCAATCCATCAAGAAGACCAACCGAAACTTGGAGAAAACTAGTTCCTGGCACAAAGTAGATTTGTGTATGAATGGGTGAGCAACTAATTGCTCCCTTGCTAGCAAAACCACCTCCTGAGAGGAAGATGAGAAAGCCAAGGTGACAAGCAGCAAAACCACCGAGAAATCCATCTCCCAGAGTACTCCATATTTGGGTACCAAAGCAGTCAATGAAGGATTACCATAATAATGTACAAATTTGGGTGCCTAAGACGTGCTAGATAGCTCATATGTCATCACAAAAGCTCTTAGGTTCTAGTCTTTTGATCCCAAATCCTCAAAAACATATACAAACAATTGTTGTAATTGAATCATCTTGTAAAGTTCTTCCTAGAACAACTTGGAAATGGGTACTTAAAAAGTCTCATAATCCAGTTAGGTCATCATCAAACACTATGTACGGACCTAAACGACAATCTTGTAACCCCATAAGGGAACTTGGAAAAACCTTGTAAACGACCACCTACACCAACCTTGTAGCATACATGTACAATACTAGGAGCATGCAGATCCAATGTATTTCTGGAGTATGCATTTAGACTTTGCAATTAATTCACTTCACACACATTTTTAACTTTCACATCACATACACAAAGACATAGAGATATAGGAAACATATTGTTATTGTAAAGGGAACAAGGTCTCATGAGGTTTCTTAGACAATACTAATGTGTTCTTCTTATTATAGTGGATCTACAAGGAGTATCACATGTAGTAGCATGCAATGGTCGAAGCAAGAATTAGTTCACAACGCACAGACCTTACTCATTGAGGACCATCCCACTGAGAGGCCAATAGAGTTCAGGCACTTGAGAATTATAACAATTCAAGATCCTCCTAGCGGACAAAAAAAAAGGTGAACACACACTCACACTAGTTCATCGAGTTAGTTGGACCACTTGGAGAAGCTACACATATTTGGGAATCCAAGTGTGAGTTCAATAACATATGAATAACATATGGCCAATTCCAATATTTGTCGAGGGAGCTTGAATAGCTCCAAAATACATCGGAGCTACAAACCATTTGGTAGAGAGCTGGATTAACAAACTATTTCAATGAGCCATTGCCAAAGTCGGACTTCACAAGATGTTATTACTTGATTCACACTTTACAACCAAGCACAACTAAAGACACACTTGGAACTTTCATGATCCAATCTTTGTTACGTAACCATGAGATGAAGCAATTCAATCTCATCTTGTATTTAGTTTGAGAAGCCATCAACATGCAAGGCAAGCATATTCCATCGGACAAGGAAAGTTCAAACACCATAGAATATGAAGAATAGGATGAAGTGAAGCTTAAGGATATGGTAGCCATGAGTCCAGATATATCAATACCACTTGGAACGTGTATACAAGACTGGGGCAAGATCGATTCACCCAGCCTCACAAGAGGATATGGTTCAGTCTATACTTAGCAAAAACTATAGGGATGACCATTAACCTACACCACTGGATCATAGAACAACGTTGTGGAGCAAATGCAAGATGGCTATGCAAGTCTGTGTTGAATGAATGTTGTGCAATAGCACGAATTGTCTACAAGTGTTTGTCATATGGTGTACCCATCAAAAGATCCCTTACATAGTGAAGACTTCAATTGTTCAAAAGTCAGAAAGCATCCACACCCCAACTGAAAAAGATGAGAGAACAATTCCATGTGCACAAGCAAGAGGTTCAATCATGGCTCCAAACATCTCACCGATAGGGGAAAGGATTGTGAAACCTTTCACGATCCACCTTCTAAGGCACAACACAAAAGGAGCCTCCACAACACAACCATCGGCCTCAACACTACCCTCTGATTTTGAATTCCAAGTACCTATTGAACTAGATGAATTAGGCACCTTTGACTTTGAGCAACTCCTTCAAGAAGTTCCTTTGACTGATGTAGACATTGGATATGAAACAAAGTATAAAATGAAACAACAAACAGAGAGGCAAGAAGAACAACAACATATGGTAGAATAATGACACGTCCATCGGGAAGAGGAGAAACAAGCAAACAGATCACAAGAAGAGCAATGACAAGATAGAGAGGAAGAAGACAAAGAAGAAGGAGAGTCGGCATACACAACAACTCTCAAAAGGTTACACTAGAAAATGCAAGAGGTCCATGCCCGAAGTAGCCTCAATGAGCAAAGGAGTCGATCACCATGGGACAATTGTTGGTAGCAAAGAACTTAGAGCCCCAATACTTAACTTCTTTACATGCCTTATCTGAAGTTGTTGGTGTGGCTGATGCCATCAACCACATGCTACAAAGGCCATGTGTACAGTATGATGAGCAACGCCTCCACACATGACAACAATTGGGTAAAAACATTTAGATCCCTCTCACTTCATAAAAAACAACCACATCTACTCCCATTATAACTAAAGTCACCACCGCCTCCACACCATTAACCATTGTAGAAAACCATCAAACTACTGAAAACCATGTACAAATCCCTTCTGTTTCACCCCTTCCCATTCCATCTCTATTAGAGTCCTTGACCCTCATCCCAGAACCACCATAGAAGCAATTAGTCAACCAGAGGAAAACCCATTTCCACACTCCACCTCACTCATCCCCTAGGACCCAAGAGATAGTGCTCATCACTGACACCATCACTACATTCCCCACATTTACATTTTGAAGCCCTATTTCCCAGTAACAACTTTTCTCCTCCATGGACAACTCATTGTATCATACTACCACCTATGCCACCACCAATTTCCTATTAGGACCAGTCATAGGTCATCTTGCAAGTCAATCAATATTAGCTTCATTCCTACCCACCCAACATACTCATTATCGATGCCCTACTCTTTCGCTTTCTCCTCCTTGTTTCAACCACAAATACCTTGACCTTCATTCTTGGATACACTTGGTGCCTCTGATAGGCCAAAAGGTCCTATGTATTTACCCCTTGATTGCTTTGTACAATCTTCATTTTGGTCAAGCACTACACCCACCATACCAGTATTTGTGGTGGCCACATCACACACAACCACATCCGATTCCATGGACATTTCACCACATACTTCACTTCCCCAACCCCCCACAATTCTACCATCCCCAATCTCCCTTTCACCAACATAACCTCCATTAACAAGACCATTCTCCATGACATTCACTCTTCCCATCCCCCCTCCCTTAACCCCTACATTAAACATTGTACAAATTGCATCCACTATACATTTTTCATAATAGATTCTGACATTGCCTCTATAATCAATTGTGGCACAAGTACCAACAATTAGTAGAGTGCAATGAATCCCCTCAAGATTGGCCCATGCACTTGCATGAGAGGATTTCCAACCTAGTGGCTAACAACACCATCTTACACGATTAGTACAATGCTCTATAGATATCCCATAATGTGCTAGACTCAAAGCTACAAAATATGGTGCAACATCTTCATGTATCATACTTTACTTAGGAAAATAGTTACATCAAGTTTGATCATCATTTCTACATTTTTCACTACTATAGTATGCTTCTCTAAGTATTTTAGCTTCTTTGAGATATTGAAGTGAATATATGGTCTCATTTTCTTGTTTATTGATTGGAGCATGAAGATCTTAAGTGTGCCCAAAAAATATTTTATTCATTGGAGTTTTGTGCACTGAGATATGACCATATCTCTATGACTATGTCTCTGCATCATCATCTTCTTGACAAGTTAGGATCACCCCCTAACTTCTTAAATATCTAGATCAAAGTATTGTCACTCTAAATATAACTTGTGTTGGCTCACTTACCTCTTTGCTTGAAGCTTTGCAAAAGGAATTGGGTCAATTCCTAGTAGGTTGTGTGCTTTGAGTAATTTTATGAGTGCCTTCTTCCATAAATAGAAGGTTTTCACTACATATGCATAATGGAGAAGTTATTTGTCTTGTTACAGACCTTTGGAGATCAATGCTCCAAGGTACCAGAGGTGTATTTTGGCATAGATTTCAATCATAGCAAGTCTATTAGTGATTCCAAGTGAAAAATAAGATAGTATAAACCAATTTTTGCTAGGATGCTATGAAAGAACAAAAGGCTCCAAAAACATAATGAAGAAAATCTAGAAGCGGTAATGGAAGGTTCACCTCCAAAGATTGACCCAGAGCAGTTCAAAGCCCTCCCTTATGCCACCATGAGGACAATATTGGATACACATGCAGACCTCCTAGAGGCATATGATGCATTAGAAAAAGAGCATGACGAACTACGAAGGCAATTGGCTAGTCAAAGAGAGCAACAGAAGGAAGCAGCACCTACAACTGCCACACTTGAAGAGGGAATTGAATTGAAAGCACAAGTGGCTGCTTTGTAGACTCAACTTTTGCAGTATGAATGGCAAACTTCTCCAATGGTGGAGCTAGAACATGAAGAGCTAGTCCCGATTGAAGTTGCAGAGACATTTGATGAACCTTACGAAGCCATACCCTCACATGGAGACTGACAAATAGAGGAGGGGCTCGATACATTCAATATTGAAGCTCCGAAATGGCTGTAGAAGTTAGAAGAAGTTGGCCACACTCATGATGACAGAGTGGTAGTTCAGATACAATCCATGTCTCATCTAGAAGAAAACGTAATCAAATGCGACCACTTCAAGCACTTATCTCATCATCGATGGATTGGTACTTCAGACTATCAGTATGTACCATTTTGTGTGTTAATGGCAGATTATAACGCAGAGATCAAGAATCACACCAAGAAGGAGCCAACTTTTGCAACCCAGTTTGCCCCTAAGGACGTTCCTAAGAGTTTCAAACACGACACCATCTTCCAGCCTACGTGGAGGGTATGGTTACTAGAAAACTACCCAGAGATGGTGCGCACCTGGAACAACATGCCTTTGTATATCAGGTATAACCCCTATTATTGCCCTGTTGTTCAAAGATGATCATGGTCAGAGTTCGCTAACACAGTAAATAATGTCAAAGGATGCGACAAGTGGCTTAACTATGTATATCTGGCACCGCTGCATGGTACTGCAATGGTTGCATATATGATTTCCACCATTAGGCATTGAAGCATTAGGTTCAAGAACGTACCAGATGTAATGGTACAGATGTGCCTAAAAATATTTGAACTCATGCTTGTCATATTCTGTACATTCAAAAATGTTAGAGAGCCTCACCTCTCGGCCCTAGGCTTTTACAAAGGCAACCTTGATCTAGTATATGATATGAGCACTACCCCATCCATAAATGTTGTATATGCATGGCACGCTCGTGTTAAATATCTCCTAGCATGCTTCAAATAGACATTCAAAGAAATGTTTGTCACAGGGTTTTGGGAGTATCACTCAGAAATCTTCATTCCCAAACCCTCTCATCTGTTACACTTATTTGCTACGGAGCAAGTCCTACACTCAAACAAGCTACATATGCCACATCTAGAGGTACCTGGACCAGTAGATTGGGATGCTTTACTCACAGAACTAGCCAGAGTACTGAGGCTCGAGGAACATCAATTGGCCACAGATGTGGTTGAATATTACATCAAATGTTCAAGTCTGTCAGAGATGACAGACGCGAGAGAGGGGGTAATGTTGGCAATCTGGGCATGACACAACAAGGAAGCACAAGGCAGAGTGAAGGCCAGATGGGTCTTGGCAAACAAATAAGCCAAAGAAGGACTGAGGAATAGGATACACACATAGTGAATACCATTGTAAATACCATTTTACCTTTTTGCAACTCCATTTTGTGCAAGCCAAGGATTCTTCAAGCTTGAAGAGTATTAGATCTAGCCTTGTAACAATTTTCATAATTTTTTGAGTTCATTTGAGCCCCCAAATAAGCCCTAGAACCTAAATTTTTTAACTAGGCTGGACACTAGGTCTGGAAAAGGGCACTAGCTAGTCAAATACTATAAAAGGAGCTAGAGAGCTCATTTTTTAAGAGAGAAAATTGTAGTTTGAACTAAGGAGAGCTCTTGTAAATGTATTTTGATCTTAATCAAAGCTTCCATTGTTCCACTCTTTGTTCTTATCTGTGTGTGTATGTGTGTGCATGCTTGTGTGCTTCTCTGTCACCACTTGTGCATGTCACTTGCTTGAGGTCTTTATACCATCCTCATGTCTTCCCGGATTGACATTAAAGGAGGTGCTACTCACCACTGACCTTCAAGTACCTCCCAAGATAACTTTGCAAGTAGAGGTAGAAGCTCAAGAGGAACATGCAAAGGTGGTAGATGACGCAGGGGAAGATCTCAATGCTCCTCACATTGTGCCATATGTGGTGTTGGAACTCAAGGTCACGCACAAAGCATGGAAGCGCATCAAAGACGTGGACATACAAGAAGGAGGAGCAAGTAGGGAGCTCCAAGAAGTACATGTCAAATTTTCAGAGGAATCCCCTACAAAAACAGTGATTTTCCACTAAAGACCATTGTAGATACCATTTTTATTTTTGTAACTCCATTTTCTACAAGCCGAGGAGTCCTCAAGCTTGAGGAGCATTAGAAGTATCATTCTACCAATTTTCATAATTTGTGGTGAAATCTCTCTTTCAACAACCGGTTGAGCCTGTGGAGGTAAAGAAACCTACGGCTTGTTTACCAACTGCTCTAATCTTTCTAGTAAGCCCTGAAAATGCAAATCTGGCTTGACAGAGTTTGTCTGATTGAACAATTGACTGGTCTCAAGCATAGCCTGAGCTAGCTCTACCATTTTCATGCATATTTTTGTCCGTTCAATCTCTAAGTCTACTCTAGGGTAACTCTTGTCTAGGTTTGCAGCTGTTGGCCCTTCTTGAAGTCGATCCTGGTAGGCCTTGAACATCATGTCCAAGCCTTCTGGGGTTGGATCTGCAAGAACAGACCCTGGTTGTGGTTTATTTACAGTGGGTGGTGGGGTGGGATGAGGTGGAGTGGATGGATCTTCGGCATGCAAGGGGCTTTGAGATGCAATGTCTTCTATTTTTGTTTTTGTGTCATTCAGGCTTTCTTGTAGTTCAGATATCTTTTTATTCCACTTACGATTGGTTCTCTCCCTGGTATCTTTCCATGTTCTTATTTTCCTCTTACTAGGCTCTCCTGATTCACTTGACTATGATTGTTCAACCGGCTTATCCTGTTTCAATGCTTGTGCTCTAGTGACTCCCTGTACAGGAACCACATTACTACTACTTGAACTTGAATCAGCCACTAAGCCTACCACATTGATGGGTGTAACCTTGGGTGCACTAGAGGGGTTCTTGGGACATTCTCTCAGGAGATGTTCTTTGCCGCACTTAGGACAAAAGCCTTGTATTGTGATGTTTTGTCCTTGTCCCAAAGTGAGTGAGTGGGGACATTCACGAATGAAATGGTCACCTTGACATCTAAAACATGGTCCTCTAGGGGCTTGTGGTCTTACTTGTCTCAATTGGGGTCCGTGATTAGGATTCGTGTACATGATACTCGAGCATTTTGGCTCCTCTGCCACTGCATACTTAATTGGGATCACATTGGTAGGAGCTGGTGGTTGGTTTCCTAGGACTGGTTGTGGCCTGTATGGTGCCTGATATTGTTGTTGTGGTCTATAATATGGCTGTTGGTATTGGTTCTGAAACCTACCTTGCTGGTAAGGTTGCTGATAATTTTGCCTAACAGCCTGCCTATTGTATGGACAATCTTGAGCCATATGATTTGCGTATTTTCTCTCAATGGTGCAATACAGAGCATTAGGGTTCCCTTGGGGTTGAGTCATCATTGGGCAGACATTAGCCATGTGATCTCCTCCACATGTATAACATCGCTTCAATGGGGTGACCCTTGGCATTTGTCTATTTTGGACTCCTAGTTTCTTGGCCACTTGCTCAGCTATCTCATCTATCTTCGTGGAGGTTCTAGAGGTATGACTAGTAGAACTGTTAGAATCCTTATAGAGTTTGGACAATTCTAGCTCCTCACCCAAGTTTTCTTCTATGTCTATGCACATCCGCACACACTCTTCTATGGATCTAGGCTCTTTCAAGTACATGTATGATCTTAACTTGGTTCTCAGTAAGCCATCCAAAAACAAGGCCACTTGTTTGGTCGATGTGGGTAATTCTGGCACAGGGCATCTTTCTAGGTATTGTCTGAACTGTCTTCTTGCAAGTTGCACTGTTTCTTGGGGTGTCTGCTTGAAGCTATGACTATGGATCAGGGATGATGTGTTATGCCTAATACCACTCTTGGAAAATTCTACAATGAATGCTTCTAGCAGTTGGCCTATATCTCGATAATTGCGACTATTTAGGGGTTGAAACCAAGCTAAGGCAATACCCTTAAGAGTTAAACCAAATGCCTCAAACTATGTGAACAAGTCCTCAACTTGTTCAGCTCTTAGCACTTGTTTGAACTCGGCCACATGGTCATAAGGATCTCCTTAACCATCAAAGTAGTTCTTCATTGTCTTGACCACTTGAGAGGGTCTAAGGGTTCTCGAATGCTCTTTGGGTCTGGGCACTGGAAACTCATGTTCATCTCTTTGATGCCTATGTGCTCTGTGTCTCTCCCTTTCAGGGCTTTCACCTTCATGTCTTGATCTGTCTCTGCCCACAGTGTGTGCAAAGCTTACCTCCGGTCGCTCTCTAGTTCTTTCCTTTTGGGTTTCATGAGCCTTGGATGATCCTGCTCCTTGGATACCATGGGAAACGCTAGATCTTAGTGGAGGGAAAATTGACTCAACCTCCCAAGTGCATGCATGCCTATCCTGCTCTGTTACCAAGAACATTTTCTCCAATGTGTTATCTAGATAGACAACTTTACCTGGTGTCTCCGGATCCTTGAACTCGTAGATGGTGACTATTGGGCTAGGTTGATTTCGCTTGAATCTTCAAAAGGCTTCCTCCGTTTCTCTATTCATGAATAGTTCTATGCTTTTGTTGTCTTGGGAAATCCAATCTGAAGTGATTACTCTAGTCAAGACTGATTTACCTCTGGGAGTCTTGTGTTCTCGTCCTAAGTCTCCTTGCTCTAGGTCTCCTTGCTCTAGGTCTCCTTGCTCTAGGTCTCCTAGCTCGTTCTCAGCAATGATGTTTCCTAACTCATCTGTACTATCTGGTAGGCTGGTAACCACATACATGGTTCCTTCCTTATCAATGTATGAACCTTGTTCGAACTTGACCACTGGGTGTTCCAGTCCAAAGGGCTAATCGGGATTTTTGAGTTGAACCACTGATCGCCTCAGGCCATCCTCATAGATGCAAGCACCTAATTGGTTGAACCTGATATATTCCAATTGTGTTTTATAAGGACCTTTTGGTGTCTGTAAATAGGAAGTACATGAGCTACGTGTGGGTCTCTCCATGTTGAAGAACATTTCTGAGTCACTTGTATCGGAACTTAGCATGTAGGGATAAACACTTAGTTTTTGTGCCCAAGACTTGGCTGTATGGTTGACACTGGACTCAGATGATCTAATGCTTTGCCTATCCTTCCCTAAGTGTCTACCAGATCTCAGGTTCATAAGCTTTGTCTACAAGTCCAAAATTTCCCCTTGTATTGCTCAAAATCCTTTGGAACTTCTTGGTTTCCTAGTCCACCTGAGGGTCAACTTCAAAATACTATATCTAATAATCCACGTATTAATTTTAGGTAACAAGTGGAAGTTTTGATAGTACTCCTCACGAGCTTTCCAACAAACCCAAAATCACAGCAAATAGATTTCTTATGAGAAAGTTATGCCAGTTCAGGGTTTTGGGGGTTAAAACAGGGAAACAAGACCTCTCTGGGATTGCTTCAAAACAGGCGACACACGACACTTAAGAAGTCACGACACTCGACATCTGAGTAATATCGTGACACACGACACTTGTCAGATGTCACAACGCTTGGCCACATGACACCTAAGATCACAACACACCACACTTGCCAGGTATTGCGACACGATCTCCACGATACTCGACACTTGTCAAATGTTGTGAGGCAAACACGATATTCGACACTTGTTGAATGTCGCGATGTAACCATGATACTTGACACTTGTCAAAAGTTGCGAGACAAACACGATATTAGACACTTGTTGAATGTCGCGATGCAACCACGATAATCGACACTTGTCAAATGTCGCGAGACAAACATGATATTGGACACTTGTTGAATGTCGCGATGCAACCCCGATACTCGACACTTGTCAAATGTCGCGAGACGAACACGATATTTGAAACTTGTTGAATGTCGCGATGCAACCGCGATACTCTACACTTGTCAAATGTCACGAGACAAACACGATATTCGACACTTGTTGAATGTCGGGATGCAACCACGATACTCGACACTTGTCAAATGTCGCGTGATGAACACGATATTCGACAAGGGTAAATATCGCGACACTCAACCGCTGGAGATCACGACACCTAAATGTCACGACACTCAACCGCGGGAAATTACGACACCTGGATTTTTTGGAGTCCAAATTCAAAAATTTTTGCAAATATGAGTACCTTGTGTCACTCCTATGTATCTGTAGATGCAAAATCTCTCTTCAAACCCGCGATATCACACTCACAACATTTGGTGCAGCTCTTGTCACATCCGAGACTGATCACTCAATTTTTTGGGTATTTTGGTAGTATTTCTCCAGCGTTTCAGCTTTGCACCCCCTCTAAGCTTCTTGCTCGTAGCCACAAATGAAAAATGAGGTGAATGTACTCTAAAAAATGGGAAAAAACTGAGAAGATGAAGGTGGCTGGAGATGGTGATGGTGATGAAGATGAAGGAGAGGAAAAACTTAAAAACTGAACTGAAAATGGTGATTTTTTCACCTTCCAAGATCGCTACTCTACGTCTTACCGTCACACGCTCATCCTCTAAGCTCTCTCCTCAGCAACGGCACCAAATTCGGTGTCACTCTAGCACAATGGCAAGTACCAATGTGAGGAGCTTCACCTCATAAATGTCAATCCACGGAGACGTGAGGACTAGTATGAAGACTATGAGCAAGTGATGGCACGTGTGTGAGTGAAAGCATACAAGCATGCACAGACATACACACACACATGCACAAGGTAAGAGCAAAGAGTGGAACAATGGAAAGCTTCGATTACAAAAGAAATCTCTTACAAAGCTCAAATCTAGAACAAGCTAGCCTCAAAAATGAGCTCTCTAGCCTTTTTTTTAGTTTTTTGAGTGGTTTTGGCCCTGTCCAGACCTAGTGTCCGACCTAGTTAAAAATTAGGTTCTAGGGCTTATTTGGGGGCTCAAATGGAGTCTAAAAATTACAAAAATTGGTAGGATGATGCTTCTAATACTCCTCAAGCTTGAGGACTCCTCGGCTTGCACAAAATGAAGTTACAAAAATGGAAAATGGTATTTACAATGGTTTTTAGTGATAAAGATCATTATTTTTATAGGGATTTCTTCTGAAATTTTGGCATGTGCTCTGTGGAGTTCCCTACATGCTCCTTCTTCTTGTGTGTCCACTTCTTTGATGTGTTTCCATGATTTGTGCTCCACCTTGAGTGTCAACACCTAGCATGGACAAGGAAATACATGAGTGGATTAAGAATTGTCAAGTGTGCTAGGAAAAACCCCCAGTGGAACATGCCACTCTTTATCACGTGTCATTAATTCCAGATTGGAGTGCTCCATTGGTAGAATTTATGAGATCGGGAACACTATCTAGTGAGGCTAGTCTAGCAAGAAGACGAAGCATGGAGAAGGAGGCTAAGGACTATGCCTTAGTAGGAGAAAACCTATATCACAGAGGCAAAGATGGTTACTTAAGACTGTGCATTCATGAATCAGATTATTTGAAAGTCTTAGGTTGTCAAAACCAACATGTTTTCTCTTAGTAACATGGGAGGGAAACAATACGTTGAAGAAAACAAGAACAAGTACCAATCCAAGATCCAAGTAATTTCTCTCAAAGTATGTGTGCAATCAACAATTCAAGGCCAAAGTCATTTGGCATAAACCATTATATCCACAATGCCATGATGCGTAAATTGGCAAATTGATCACATAATCAAAGTGCACTCTACTCTTGCAAGAGAAATATCTCAAGTGGAAGGTGCATGATCAATGTATTGACATGCATTTCCATCAGTCTATTGGTGTTTATGTTCACAAATGCATATGATTGGATCAATGATAGGTGGTAACAGGTTATTGATTCTTCTTTGCTATTGATTATGTTGTCTTGATCACTCAGTTTATATGGGATATCATATCCGTTTTTTCCTCTCATACCTTCATATCTACTTGGTCATTTTGGAGACTTGGTGAGTAGATTTATGCTCATAGTTTTATGTGCACGTTAAATGCATGGTTATGTGATAGGTGGCTCACATGGTTTCTTTTCCAACAAGACACTTATGATGTGAGTTATGCATATAGATATGCAGGTGTGATCCTATTAGTGATAGAGTATTCTTTCTAGTACCTTGTTACGTTTCTAGTCTCTTGGATTGCTAGCATGGTCTCTTCTTGATTTGATGGCACTTACTTTCTGAGATGGAAAGAATAGATGTGGCATACATTGGATTGTTTAGGGTTACACATATATGTGCATAGATATGCATAAAGGCCTCGTGACATGCCCGACCAGATATGGATGGATATGGATGCACTGACCAACTCCACTATTTAGTTATAGCTTCTGAATTCTATATATGAGTCTATGATGTATGAGGAAACGAGTAGGTGCATTATGGTAGTCTACATGAGATGTTTGGGAGTCAAATGAATCATGTGAGAAGTAGCTCATATTGATGGTTTTGATGTTGGCACTATGGCCATGAGCATCATTGTTAAATAGATACAAGGCTAAAGACTCAACCAACTAGCAAGACCACCATGGAAAGAGAAAGTAGGTAACCAGCCAACCAACTCCACTCATATATATACCTCTATGCCAAGGGGGTGCATGACCTTGGGCTTGTCCAAGTGTCCATCCAAGTGTCTCTCATGTGGATATTTCCCCAAGGGTGATCACATGCCATCAATTTCCCAAGGTCAATCACATGTTTTCTAAATCAAATGAGGATTCTTCTCTCATGTACACCCCAAGGTGGCACTTAGAGAAGCTTCTCCCAAGACTAACGTTCCCACACCTTAGGATAAATCAAGCCTAAGGTTCACAATCATTCAATTGGGAGCTCATATGAATAAATATCCCAAGGATAAAAACCAATGGTTCAACCCAAAGGTTCAAGCATGTTCCAAGGTAATTCAAGGGCTAAACCAAGGCAAATATACATCATATTATAATCTTTAGAATCCATATATTTATACTTTTGAACCCATGTGCTATACAAAATTCTTCCCCCCTTTAACATTTTCATCCTAAAAAATGTGTGTAGGTATAATATGTGGAGTATTCCCCCATGCACCATGATATGTGCTCTTAGCATGGCCATCTCTCTCTTTATGTTGGTTTCTTATACTCATATAAAGGCTATTATCTTCCTTAATGTGGAAGGAAAGGAATCAAATTCCCTACCCAAATCACTTTCCCTCAGTCCAATTGAATGTCCATGCATGCTTGTAACTATCGCCTAATGAAGCGAGTGGACTTATCTAGTGGTCTTAGCTTAGTTGTTTCCCTTTGGCACTTTCATGAACCTCAAGCTCCATAAAATCTCACATTTTTGTGCACTTTTTACCTTCTTAAAAATGTATAAATTTTAGGAGAATGCAATATAGGTCCTAGATCTATCTTGAAAGGGTCGAAAATTAGATTCATCTTCCACTTTCATTAGAAAGGAGAGGGATATTTAGGTATTCTATACTTGATTTGATCTTCTATAGTCCCTTACAAATACAAATTTATTTTATTTGTATTTGGTAGGACTTACCAAAAGGTATGAACTTAGGAAAGTGGATGTATTGATTCCATACCAAAATATGTTTGATGAGGAGAAGTACTATCTTCTCATTCTTTGGTAAGTTAGGTGGACTTCTATCAATCACCCATCTTTTCTTGGAACATAATGTTAAAGTATTTTAAGTGTTCATTTTTACTAGTGGATCCTTGTCCAGATCTTGCTTGATTTTTCTTGAATTAACCCTTATAACATTTCTTTGTTCTTGCATGGTTTAATCCTTCTAGAAAATCTAAGATCTTCAACACTTAAATCCAAAGACTAGGATCATATCTTTAGGAATCAGAATTACTTGGTAGACCTTTCTTCTAGGTTTCTACCCAAGTTCCTTGTTTCATCTTAGCTTAGTAGGTTCCTACAAAGGGTAGTAGTACTTATCTATCTTAAACCAATTTTGGTTCATACCCCAGATCGTTATGTATTCTACCCTCAAAGGTCACCAAAACTTTGCAAAGAGGACCAAATCGTTTCTCTTAATAAACCAATTCCTTTAAATCCTCTGACTAATTGAGGAACAACACTTATCAATCCATCAAGATATGTTCTTGCTAAATATTTTATCTATTGCATGAAGTTTAATGATTCAAGTTTTATTGGTTTTAATTTCCAAAGCCTTGCAAGAAAGATACCTCTTTCTAGGAATCATATCTCGGCTTCTAAGAACTTAGAGAACATTTTTGTCATTAGCTCTCATCCTTCAATGATTCAAAAGACGATCTCTTATAAATCATTCTATCATTCAAGGCTTTATACTTGATTAGGATTGACTTTTACCAAGCTCCTTACTTTTGTAGTTTAACTCAAGAAACTCCCTAAAATTCTTTATCCAAATCTACTATACCATCTAAAGTTGTCCATGCATTCTATTGAAAGAATGCATCTTCTTGAGAGGATAAGGGAGAGCATTTTCTAGGGTAAATGTTATTCTATTCCATTTATCCTTTAGTAAACATAACCAAGTGTATTTTATTTGGTTTCAAGGAGGTACATTTGTACTTTTCATAGTGAACCTAATACCTTAATCTCAAGGGCCTTTATCTTTAAGTCTTATCTTGATGTTTTCTATCAGAACTTGAGTCTCTTTTCTCTCTGGCCATCAGAGAAACTTCTCGACAAGAGTGAGTTCCCACTATTCCATACCAGTGAGTTCTTTCTCCAATCCATAGAACTACATCCATAATCTTTCCACCTTCTTTATCCTATCAGTGCTCTTTGATCATTTCCTACAATCATGAATTCCTTCTTGGCATCCTATACATGAGAGCAAGGACTAAGGTGTCTAGTTCTCATGCCAATCAATCTTATATTTCAAATATTTCTTTGGTCAATCATTAACCTTTCTCTTGGCATGATTTATCAAACCATAACATCTTTGATCTCTTTGACTAATCTAGGTCATTTTGCTTTCCCGTATTCCTTTAGCCAAGTTATTTTGAGAAAAGACCAAGTCTTTTCTCATTTAGATCCCTTCTTCATTGATATTTACCCATGGGATTTTCTTGGGATCTTTATCTCACACCTTCATGAGTTTTCATCTAACTTAAGCCTTTAACATCCTGTTGATGTTCTTAGAACCTTTAACTATTTTTATTCTAAGGATCAACAATTATATGTCATCCCTTTGACTTAAGCAAATTGTCGTTCTTACCTTTCTTGATCCATTATTCTCAAGTAGCTTATCATGGATATGCTTCAATTCTTAGAATATCTTGTACTTTGATCAATACCAATGTAGAATTCCTTCATGAATTCCATCCTTGCATATCCATTTGTTACTTTTTTTCGAGTTGAAATCTCAAACACACTACTTGATATCAAATTTATTCCTTAAATTTCACAGAGTTAAGGAATGCATATTTTGCTTCAAAATATCATATCAATGATAACGTTCTTCCCCCTTTGAAGAGTTATCACCCTCAAATTCTATAAACTTTTTAGGAAATTGATGCTCATCCGATTTTCTAAAACCAATTGGAGCTTTATTGCAAGAGAACAAGGATTACGACCACCACATGCTTGAGAGATGCCTCTCCTCCCAACCAAATGCCTCTATATATAGCTCTCTCCAGGGGACTACCTTCTTGGGCAGGTGGATACTAACCATCCAAGTGTCAGCCATGTAACTACATGTGCGCCAAGTGTCCCAATTAACTCGAGTTAACTCAAGTGGATGCTTCTAGAAGGCTCTAGATCTCTTTGGGCAAAATACCCTCCCCATGTCTCCCATGGGAATTGAACCCAAGACCTCCTCCTTCACATCCTTGAGACTTAACCACTAAGCTAAGTGGATCACTTGTTCACAAGAGCACAAGACCTCCTAGTAAGTTTAAACTCAAGATCTTTGGTCATTCACACAGATGACCAAACGGTGTCCGATTTCAAATCTTTCTGAATCGGCCAGACCCTTGGATCATAGACTTACTTTATTACATTCTTCCCCCCTTGGAAAATATTTTCGTCCTCGAAAATAGAGCTATATACATACTGTAGGCAACCCCCCAGCCTCATGTTCTAAAACTGGAAGAACATGGTCATGTTCTAGAACTGGAAGAACATGTCTCATCTCTTGTGGTGGTATCCCTGCCCAAATGATTCAAAACACTATCTGGATTTTCACTTTGATGAACGGGACAAAGTACAAACTAGTGAAGAATAATAAGGGTGGATCTAAACACATCCCTCGCCAGTTCACAGTTTCTGGATATGCGATCTAGGCACAAACATGTGAATTAGGTGGATTCAAATTACTAGTCCATTTTTGGGCATGACTGGTGCATGGACTTAGTAATTAAGGTGGGATTCTTATCCCTCGCAAGACTTCGAGAATTCTTGAGTCACTTGAATTTGTTTTGGAGAACTTGAAGTTTGGTTGTCTCAAACATCTAACTTAGATGTTTATACAATGGTTTACTTTGATCCAACAGTTTACTTGGTTTTTTCACCCGACTAGAGGACTACTTTGTCCTAATGAGTTTAAAAATCCTTTGTAAACTATAGGAGAAAGTTTACCATTTCTATTGAATCAACCATACTAACTTGACCAATTCAAATTCAAAATGAAAATTGTCCAACTTAGAACACTTTTCTCAAATATTTAACTTAAAAGTTATCGGGAATTGTCAATCTACTGATCAATTCCTAACTTCTCTATTCTAGAGTATACTGGACTCTAGGAAACTATTTATGCTATAACTTGAAGCATACTCAAATGAATAAGTCCACTTAGACTTATCATCTTTTGAAGATTGAAAAGGTTCTTGTACATAACATCTATCTAGGATGTTCAAGTTAGTTATTTTATTCTAACCGGCTAACCCTGGTCTTTTGCAAAAGGAATCAGATATCATGTCTGAGTCAATTCCAAAAGATTTGGAAAGCAGAAAGAAATAACTAAAACTTTGTACAACCAATTCAAACTTCGAACACATGTAAACTTGCTATGAGTCAAAGTCTAGTTGACTCAGGACTTTAACTTCTCAACGATCTATTTCAACAAGGTATTGAAGCATTGACTTTATCTTTAAGAGAAATAAACTGCATTCTTGTTGAGGAATCACTCACGAATTTGACAAACGGACATAAAAAAGAAAAAAAAGAAAAAAAAGAAAAAAAAAGGAGAAGGCGGAATCTTCAGAAAATCAAAGCCTTCAGTTGTACAGTGTGCGATGTCAGTACGCGGTGTGCGCATAAACAGAGTAACAGAGCAACAGAGCAATAAACCGCGGTGTGCGCATAACGCTCACATTAAAGAATAGGAGCGTAGAAGAGTGCATAGGAAAAAGTGTATATATACACCAAGCATTGAAGGACTTAATAAGAGGAGAAGAAGAGATGTGAAGACTCGGAGAGATGGTGAATAGGATGAGGATAATGAGAGATCGCGTATGAGTGAAGAGAGAGAGTGAGAAGTTCTCAGAAGACGCCATAGATCGCGTATGTACAGATGAATAACAGAAACCTATAATGTCAGGTATTCATCTGAGAGGGATGGTAATAAGAAACTACTCAGTATAGGAGAGTTTCTGTAGCTTGAGCAAGAAGAGGCCAAGCTCACTTGTACACATCTTCTCTAATAGAAAACACATGTTCATGTGGATGTTTGTGCGTACTGTTTGTATGCGGAAGAAACAGAGTATGTTTTAAAGTTAGTTAATAGTTAACGTTTTCTCAGTAAACGCATTTTCGGTCAGTTGCAGTTCTTACTGTAAACGTGTTTTTCCGGTAGAAGAACGTAGTAGATCTCGCAGAGTAATGCGAAGTTTTGTGTGAGAGATAGCTCATTCTGTAGCTAAACATCTCTACTTTCAGTTGATCAAAGTTTTCGGTGGAAAAGATATCCACACACAGTACAAAGTCTGACCGGAAAAAGGCCATCTAAACTAGAGGAGTTTTTTCCTAAATTTCAGAAAGAGTTCAGTAAGTTAAGGAAGCTTTGCGTCACTTCCTTACTTCATGTATGTTCGCTTGAAGTAATCATAAACAGAATTGAAGTTCATTCCGGTACGATTACGGTGTCGGTCCAGTGACAGTCCGGTGAAATTTCGGTGCAACTTTTCTAGTGAAGTTAGAGCGCAGTCTTATATGTTGAGCGCTAGACTTTGCTAAGCTATTGATTGATTACAGAGGTGTTCTGAATCACTTTAGCTTAGTTCTCTATTCAGCGGCGCGGCAATTTTCGCAGGCCTGACAAGGTTCAAGCCTTGCCGCGACGACCATCATAGGCGATATCTGAGCGAAAGTTAATCGCCAACAATTGGTATCAGAGCCGGCATATCTATCAGAGCTGGTTAGTCCCACGAGCGGCATCAAAGCCAAAAAACTCTCAAAGGTAACCAAAAGCAAACAAGAAAATCATGGCAGATCATGTCCAAATTGAGAAGCTGGACAGAGATAATTATCCCGCATGGGTAATGCGCATGGAAGCCTTACTTATGAGTAAGGACTTAATGATGTATGTGACCGGAGAAGAAAAGAAGCCGACCTTCGAAGATGATAGTCAACCGGAAAAGGAAGAGTTAGAAGCTTTGAAGCTGTGGCAGAAGAAAGATGCAACGGCAAGAGCCTACATCTACAATACTGTTTCAGATCATCTACTACCGCACATTAGAGGTCTGGAGAAAGCAGAGGACATATGGAGCGCATTGGAAGACCACTTCCAAAATACTACGAAAGCTAGAAAGGCTAGCTTATGGTCCGAGTTCACAACCCTCAAAAAGAAGCCGAGTCAAAGCATTAGTGACTACGTCACTAAAATGAAGGATCTAGTAGATAGTCTTGGATCCATAAATGAAGATGTCAAAGATCACAAATTGATAGCGCAACTGCTAACAGGGTTAAGAGGAGATGAAAGGTGGAAACCTTTCGTACTCTCAACTGAACTTTCCTTAAATCACTTTGTACCAGATTTAAATCAGTTGCTTGGTTTAATGCTCACATATGAGCAAGATCTGAAGGGAGATGCAGATAAAGGACAAAGCTCTGCAATGTACATGAAGAACAAGAAGAAAGACAAAGGTAAGTCAAAAGACGAAGAAGATTCAAGCTCTCAGGCCTATTACGCAAGAGGTAAAGGCACTGGCAGAGGAAGAACAAGGTTTTTTGGAAGAGGAAGAAGTAGCCAGAATACCAACAAGAAAGCTTGCTGGATTTGTGGACTAAGTAATCATCTGGCGCATGACTGTTGGCACAGCCAACAGGGATCAAATCAAAATCAGAACAGTAATAGCAGAAGCAGAAGTGGAAGATATCAGAATAATTTTCAAAGAGGAAGACAAAACCAAAGAGGAGGCTACGGTAGAGGTGGAACGAGAAGTTGGGGACAGAATCAATCCTACAACACCACCTACAACAACTATGCAAATGACACGCAGAATGAAAGTCATACATCGTTGATGATGAACTCAATCAGCACATCTGATAACGAAGATCTAAAGGTATTTTACATTGACTCTGGATGTTCTAATCACTTGTCAGGAAATATAGAACTAATGTCAGAACTAGAAAAGGGTAGTTCTAGTCACACTTTTCAAACAGGTGACAATACGAGACATAGCGTACATTCAAATGGAAAAGTGAAATGCAAGAGTGGAGCAGATTTGCTAACTAATGTTTTGTATGTTCCGACAATACCGAAAAATTTGATCAGTGTGGGACAGATAGTTGAGAAAGGTTTTCAGGTCAGATTTACAAACAAAGGCGTATTTGTAGAAGATCCCGAGAACGGATATAATCAGATCGTCTCTGGTAAGAAAGAAGGAAGACTCTTTACCTTAAGAGTACAAGGGAACATTGGCCAAGCCTTGCTCACACATGATGAAAAGGTGATTACAGAACTTGACCTCTGGCACAAGAGATTAGGTCATTTCAATGAAAAAGGAATCAAAGCTATGATAGCGAATGGGTCTGTACTGGGATTACCGAACGTACAGAACCAACATATGATTCACAAATGCGAAGCTTGTCAGATGGGAAAAGCCCACAGGTTACCTTTCCAGAAGAAAGGATTCAAACATGACGGTGTGCTAGAACTCATACATACAGATGTATGGGGACCAACAAAAGAAGGATCAATCAGCGGATCGAGGTACTATGTCTTATTCATTGATGATGCAACAAGATGGATAACTCTTTATGTTTTGAAGGAAAAGTCAGAAGTGTTTGGAGCTTTCAGACATTTTCATGCATATGCTGAAAGACTCACAGGTCAAAAGCTTAAAAGACTGAGGTCTGATGGAGGTGGAGAATACTTCTCCCGAGAATTCAATGACTATCTTTGGAATACAGGAATTAAGAGAGAAATAACCTGTAGATATACACCACAACAAAACGGTGTAGCAGAAAGGAGGAACCGAACTCTAGTCAAGTTTGCACGAGCTATGCTAAAAGAAAATAATTGTCCTGATTATCTTTGGGCTAAAGCCGTAAATACAGCTACATACTTGGTAAACAGATTACCATGTACAGCATTAGAAGGAATGACCCCTTATGAAGCCTGGTGGGGAAAGAAGCCAACACTTGATCATTGTAAAGTGTTTGGATCACTAGCATACGCTTATGTACCGTCTCAACTGAGACATAAGCTTGAACCGAAAGCAGAGAAATATGTGTTCGTCGGATATGATGAAAAGCAGATGGGTTACAGGTTATGGAGTCCTCTAACCAAACAACTTACGGTTTCCAGAGATGTAACGTTTGATGAACAGAAAAGCTGGTATGCAGATCAGAGTCATACAGCTGAAGAATTTGAAGAAGAGATAAAAAGGAAAGAGAAAGGGAAATCAATTGTGCAGGTGAACAGAGATGAAGATCATATGCAGGCGAGTACGTCCAGGAGCAGATCAGGTATGAGAAACGAAGATGAAGACGTGTATTCAGATACACATGAAGAATATGAGCTAAGAAGGTCAAACAGAGTAAGAAGACAACCCGAAAGGTACTCGTATGATACATCGTATATAACTCAGAAAGATTTTGCATATATGGTCAAAGATGATGATGAACCTCAGAGCTATGATGAAGCTAAAAGCAAGAAGCAATGGCAAGAAGCAATGGAGGAAGAATTCAGCGCACTGGAAGAGAACAAGACATGGGAGCTTGTTCCTAAACCAAATGGTAAGAAAGTGATCGGAAATAAATGGGTTTTCAAAGTTAAGAAACTTGCAGATGGAAGGATAGCCAGACATAAAGCGAGACTAGTTATCAAGGGCTATGCTCAGACGCATGGTATAGACTATGACGAGACGTTTAGTCCGGTGGCAAAGATGTCAACTATAAGGACAGTGATTGCTATAGCAGCATCAAAAGGATGGAAGCTAACTCAGCTAGATATAAAGAACACATTTTTGAATGGATATATATCAGATGAAGTCTATATGGAACAACCGAAAGGGTTTGTAAGTTCCAAATACCCAAACTTTGTTTGCAGATTAAAGAAATCACTTTACGGACTGAAGGAAGCTCCAAGAGCTTGGAACTACAGACTTTTGAAGTATCTCAATGAACTTGGATACCAAAGTTCGAAAGCAGATGCAAGTCTACTCATCAAAAGAACAGAAGAAGGAATGATCTACATTTGTATCTATGTAGATGACATAATAATTACAGGAACCTCAGATGAAGGAATCCGAGAGGTGAAGAAACTGCTCGAAAAGGAATTCAAAATCAGTGACCTAGGAAAGTTATCATACTTTCTAGGTATGGAAATCAGATATACAGATTATGGTGTATATGTTACGCAAGAAGGGTATCTCGTAAACCTACTAAAGAAGTTTAATATGGAGAACTGCAGAGAAGCTTCAACACCACTTGAAGTAAATCATAAACTCAGCAAATATGATGGTATAGAGTTCAAAGATATGAAGAAGTATCAGTCGTTAGTAGGAAGCTTAATTTACGCTACGCTAACAAGACCGGATCTAAGCTATCCGGTGGGAGTTCTTTCACAGTTTATGCATTGTTCGACAGATCAACATTGGGTTGCAGGACAAAGAGTTCTTAGATATATCAAAAGAACTATAAAGGAAGGATTATATTATCCTTTTACATTAGACATAAAGCTGAAAGCATTCAGCGACTCAGACTGGGCAGGAAGTCAAGATGACAGAAGATCGACACATGGGTATATGATATACCTAGGAGATAAGCTAGTAAGTTGGTGCTCAAAGAAACAGCATACAGTAGCGTTATCGTCAACAGAGGCCGAATACAAAGGACTCGTAGAGGCAGCGAAAGAAGTAATATGGATGCAGACCTTGCTCAAAAGCATGGGTATTGATCAAGGTATACCAATTATACATGGAGACAATATGAGCTCTCTATATCTTGCAGCGAATCCGGTGTTTCACGCAAGAACAAAACACATAGAGATTTAGTATCATTTCCTGAGGGAAAAGGTAATGGAGAAGGAGATAGAAATAGTCTACACTCCTACGAAAGATCAGATAGCAGATATCTTGACAAAAAGCTTGGATGGAACAAAGACAAGTAGATTCAAAGAAATGGCAGGTATAAAAGAAAGAAAGATATATTGAAAGACCGGAAGAGGTCAAATTAGTGATTGAGGGGGAGCTGTTGAGGAATCACTCACGAATTTGACAAACGGCCATAAAAAAGAAAAAAAAGAAAAAAAAAAGGAGAAGGCGGAATCTTCAGAAAATCAAAGCCTTCAGTTGTACAGTGTGCGATGTCAGTACGCGGTGTGCGCATAAACAGAGTAACAGAGCAACAGAGCAATAAACCGCGGTGTGCGCATAACGCTCACATTAAAGAATAGGAGCGTAGAAGAGCGCAGAGGAAAAAGTGTATATATACACCAAGCATTGAAGGACTTAATAAGAGGAGAAGAAGAGATGTGAAGACTCGGAGAGATGGTGAATAGGATGAGGATAATGAGAGATCGCGTATGAGTGAAGAGAGAGAGTGAGAAGTTCTCAGAAGACGCCATAGATCGCGTATGTACATATGAATAACAGAAACCTAGAATGTCAGGTAGTCATCTGAGAGGGATGGTAATAAGAAACTACTCAGTATAGGAGAGTTTCTGTAGCTTGAGCAAGAAGAGGCCAAACTCACTTGTACACATCTTCTCTAATAGAAAACACATGTTCATGTGGATGTTTGTGCGTACTGTTTGTATGCGGAAGAAACAGAGTATGTTTTAAAGTTAGTTAATAGTTAACGTTTTCTCAATAAACGCATTTTCGGTCAGTTGCAGTTCTTACTGTAAATGTGTTTTTCCGGTAGAAGAACGTAGTAGATCTCGCAGAGTAATGCGAAGTTTTGTGTGAGAGATAGCTCATTCTGTAGCTAAACATCTCTACTTTCAGTTGATCAAAGTTTTCGGTGGAAAAGATATCCACACACAGTACAAAGTCTGACCGGAAAAAGGCCATCTGAACTAGAGGAGTTTTTTCCTAAACTTCAGAAAGAGTTCAGTAAGTTAAGGAAGCTTTGCGTCACTTCCTTACTTCATGTATGTTCGCTTGAAGTAATCATAAACAGAATTGAAGTTCATTCCGGTACGATTACGGTGTCGGTCCAGTGACAGTCCGGTGAAATTTCGGTGCAACTTTTCTAGTGAAGTTAGAGCGCAGTCTTATATGTTGAGCGCTAGACTTTGCTAAGCTATTGATTGATTACAGAGGTGTTCTGAATCACTTTAGCTTAGTTCTCTATTCGGCGGCGCGGCAATTTCCGCAGGCCTGACAAGGTTCAAGCCTTGCCGCGACGACCATCATAGGCGATATCTGAGCGAAAGTTAATCGCCAACAATTCTCAAAAAGATTCAAAACAAATCAAAAACATCATCCAACGACAAGATACTAGTGTGGTAACCAACATCAGTGTGTCGACCCACTAAAGTTTTGTTGATGAGGTTTGTATTCAAATAATGCTTTACTTGAGACTAAGTTCATGTCAAATTCAGACTTTTTGACTCCTAATCGTGAATGCAATTCTTGTGCATTTCTTTGAGTCAAAAGAGTGAATTTACCAAGTTACACTAGGAACTTGATGCTTGACTTAGTCAATTAAATCTTTAGTTGAAAAGATCAACTCAAAATCAAAGTCCAACTTCTTTCAGAAATTTATCAAATATTTCTGATCAATATCACTTAAGCTTGAAGTGTTCTAAGAAGATCTTGGAAGTTACTTACTTCATATCTTCAGTTTCCTTGATCTTGAAGTATCTTGAGATGCCTCTTGATTTTAAACTCCTTCTTTGTAGTTTTAATTCCCTTGAAGATCAAACCTAACTTCAAGATCCAAACAAGGACTAAAAGATAATCATCATCTCACAGTCCGATGTCCCATACCATCTTTCCTACATCAATATGAGTATAAAATCTGGTGTCCCATACCACCCTATTTTATACTCACATTGACATGTGAGTGAATTTTATCCTAAAGTCTACAACATCTCTTGATAGAGAACCTTCTAGCTTCAATTCTTGACAAGAATTTTGAAGTTTTTAGGCATTATCTCTATCTTGATATTCTAGGTTTTAATCCCTCGACATGATCGTTTCACAATCTTGTGCTTAACCTTGGGAACTTGAAAACCTTTAATAGAATATCTCCAATCCTTTTTGCTAGGATTTTTTGAATAAAAACCAATCAGAATTCCAAGTTCTTGAATTTCTCAAATTCAAGTTAATTGGCTATTCTTGACCAATTTTGTAGCGACAAGAGCCTTTGACTTCTTGTCTTTAGATTCCTTTCTACTAATGCTTTTAGGTACCTATCCTGGCCAGGACTTTTTTATAGGAATCTCTCTACTGCTTAAGTCTAAGCATCTACTCATGCTTTCTGGATTTGTACCAAAATCCCTTTAAGGATAGGCAAACACTTATGTTTTACCTTCCACAGACTTAAGTACCGTTTGCACGGTTGCAGACTACATTCTTGGAATTACTTCACTCTGTTCAGACTTGGAACAACTTACTTTTTTTCACAATTTTCCATTCAATAAATGGAACTTGAGTGAATCATTCCTAACGGAATTTTACTGCCAATACTTGGGCAATCTATAGAGTAGTTCTAGTCGCACATTCTTTGGACAATCATGGCCAAGTTTGATCTGGTTGATACTTGCGACAAAATAAAGACCTAGTCTTTATCTTTAAGATCTCTTAAACTATCTTAAGCTCCTTTGCTTACCTGCAGGATTTTTAGAGATCTTTCCCTCAACTTAAGTCCAAGCATTTTCTAATGCTTTTCAGATTCCAAAGCTAAGAATCTTTGATATACCGTTAGGTTATATCACTTATTTGGACTTAAATACCAAAACTGATGGTTAGGGATTTGCTGGGAACTACTTGCTATAAAATTTCTCTTAAAAGATGCTATTCTCACATCTGGGGAGATTTTTCTTTCAAGAACTTTTTGATTCCTATCAAGGAATCAAGTAATACTAAGCTATAACTTGAAGCAAATGATTCATCTTGGAATCTTTTGCTTTCCAGTCCAATGATTCATCTTGGAATCTTCTCCTTTACTGGAAAGATCTTCAAATGAAATTCTAGACTTTTGGATAAGACCAAGTCTTAAGGCTTTCCTTGTCCAAAAGATATTCTCTTTTAGCCAATGAAATAGTTAATTGGACTCTTTCATTAGCTTATCTTTAGGAAGTAGCTTAATTTCCAAAGATTCTTTGCTAGGGTCTCTTCAAGGCTTTACCACTTGAAGCTAATCTTTTAGGAAAGAACTTGTTTCCTAAATTGTCTTTAGGAAATATCGCGATTTCCTAAGATATATCTGTTTCAAGAAATGAAAATAATTTGAATCATTTCATTATTTGTCATGACTTTAGGAAATTACTTGATTCCTAAAGATCAATTGATACTTGTCTTGGTTTCTTTTATATGCCTTAAGTTAGCTTAAATAGAATCAAGCAAGTTTCCTTCAAAAGTTTTCGCCCTTGCATCATGCCTCGAGATGCATTTTTGGAAACTAACATCTATGAACACTAGAGTTCCAGGGATTCTAGAAGTTCAATACTTCTACTTATTTTCATCAATGTTTGATGAATATTAAAGTATTAAACCTCCTAAAAATATTTTGGAACTTACAAGTTTCAACAGAAACTTCCTTACTTGGATGCATGAACATGAACATCCAAAAACAACTAAATCCTCGATAGTTGCTAAGAATGTCTAAGTTTCTTCCCAAACTTAGACTGAGCATGCACATTGGAAAGTAGCTCTATGAATACTTACTTTCAACATGCTTTCTTTTCCTCAAAAAGACTCCTACTAAGTGGTACCTATGTATCACGTTTTTGGAAAAAATAGACTAGATACTTAGTTGCATGATGGTCAAGATCCTTGCAACTAGGTAATTTTCTATTTTTTTCACCTAGCTAAGTCAAGTTAGAAAAAGAAAGGAATGAAAGTATACGTGTTCAGCTATTTACCAAAAGATCATGCGTATGCTCATGCATCTACTTGCATACAAATGCGTGTATGAAAATGCCCATTCTTGGGTGCAAATGCATGTGAGTACATGCAAGTGTAATGAACTTAAGCAAATCTCAAGCTTATTAGGTATGCAAACAAGCATCCATGCAAAAACAACCTGCTTGCTATTCTGGCAAAAGGTATTTATTCAAGTGTGTGAACTGGAGAATTAGATACCTTTCCCAAGCAAGTGCGAACTTGATGTGCATAAAACATTCTTTTATGCACAAATAATCTTTTGATTTTTTTGTGCATGAATGGAAATAGAAATTTCAATTGCATGCCTAAAACTGAAAAGTACTTTGCATACTTTTGTGTCATTTCAATATTTTTTAGTCCTCTAATTAGCTTTCATATTGAGATAATCATAATTGGACTATGCTTTTAGTCCTAATTAATGCATCCTAAATGAAAGCATTCGAGCAAACAAATATCAAAATGAAAACATAACTTGGAAAATACTTAGCTCCACATAGAGCTACGTCCTTCCCTTGATCCTTTGGAAGAGTGATTCGTCCTCTTAATCCTCGTCCAAGCATCTTTGCATGCTTGTATGGATCTCTTTCCTTCATAATTAGCGATCGACGGACTGAATTTTGGTAATAACTATTCAAGAGTATATGCAACAACCCCAACGTGCATTGTTCTGCCGTCGCTCGTTTTATTTTGCTCAGGTCGAGAAAATTGAGAGAATTAGTGAATAGAGAGGGTCAAGAAAACGCAAGGACGACGTTTGGCCTTGTGGCTAGAGGAGTGGTCAGTCTTCTGCAAGTTATGAGTTCAAACCCATTTATACCATCACTGTTGCATTTTGCAATCTGCAGACGCCGTCGAAAGGGACACTGAAAAGGATTTCAATTTCCATCGACTACATTATAAGTGATCATTATGACTAATGATTGACCATCAGCCGCCTGGATAGAATACATCTTTGCTACCTGACGTCGCGTTCCAATCTACACAACCGCCACCAAGATGCTATAGCATGTGACATTGGCCATTGAGATGGCTAATAGCTATGAAGTGCAGTGAGAGGGCCAGAAAGCCGGCATTACAGCTTCCGCTCATGCCAGAAGGACAGCTTCCGTTCGTACTGTCCACTAGAAGCGTTGTTGTGATCTTGAGCAAATGATAAGAGATGGACGTCGCTCATCTTGCGGTCAAAAGGGATGACAAAGACCAAAAAACGCAGGTGTCGATTTGACCTCCATGGGATGAAAGCTAGTCTGAACAATAGATTCCATAGGAGCATGGTGCCATGCACATAGCTTTGGCACTGTTGTATGAACTTCTTCAGTGCAGAATAAAGATCATAAGAGATTCCGTCAGAACATAAACACAGGCACCTAGTACTGACGGTCGACCGTCAAAATGTCGCGAGCTCGATCCCTCTGAGCTGTGCTCAAGAGGTAATGATATGGTTTTGATTTCTCCAGTGCTTCAGCAAGCAACAAGAATTTATTATCAGCCTCTGCTGCAGCATCATCTTCCTCACCAGAGCCATCGACCAAGAAAAAGGCGTTTCCAGGGAGTCAGACAGAGGCCGTGGAGTAAGTGGGCGGCTGAGATTAGGGACTCCAAAAAAGGCTGCGCGCATGTGGTTGGGCACTTTCGATACGGCGAAGGAAGCAAGATCTAACCTTCTTCCATGCAGAGCCAAACCATTCTTCTTAGTCCTGGTAGCATCGTTGCTCAGCGCATGCCATAACAGAACAAAGTATTTTCTCTAAGAAACAACTGTCAAGTGTGCCGGCTGCTGCAATGGATAAGACCCGTCCATGGATACTAATAGGTGGCGGGATCGAATCCTGTAAACTAAAAATAGTGCGCATAATCATTTTGCGCTAATCTAACCAATTGCAATGACTGCATACGGCGAGGAGTACTTCGACAGATATGAAGAAGTGCTACAGTAATGCAATTTTGACGTATCTCAACAGGAGCTTACAAGCAACGTGATGAAGATAAAAGTCTCCATAGATCTCAACCTAAGGGCTCTCATACCAATGCAAGAGAACAAGGATTACGACCACCACATGCTTGAGAGATGCCTCTCCTCCCAACCAAATGCCTCTATATATAGCTCTCTCCAGGGGACTGCCTTCTTGGGCAGGTGGATACTAACCATCCAAGTGTCAGCCATGTAACTACATGTGCGCCAAGTGTCCCAGTTAACTCAAGTGGATGCTTCTAGAAGGCTCTAGATCTCTTTGGGCAAAATAGTCTCCCCATGTCTCCCATGGGAATTGAACCCAAGACCTCCTCCTTCACATCCTTGAGACTTAACCACTAAGCTAAGTGGATCACTTGTTCACAAGAGCACAAGACCTCCTAGTAAGTTTAAACTCGAGATCTTTGGTCATTCACACAGATGACCAAACGGTGTCCGATTTCAGATCTGTCTAAATCGGCCAGACCCTTGGATCATAGACTTACTTTATTACATTTATTAATGCTCAATTTTCTTTTTCTTCAAGCCAATCTAGCAATTCATTGAATATCCTTGAGTTCAAGCTCCCATTGTATTCAAATCTAGTGTCCCATACCACTGAGTCCACTTTACTGATAGTGTAAACCTAGACATCCCATACCATCCAATTTACACTCTCACCTAGGGTAACTTTGTTTGTCTTTGTTTAATCAAATATACTTAAGATCTTTGGAAGTTATATGCTTAAGAAGTAATTGATTTATTCTTGAAAAGACTTTAAAGACTGAGCATTCATTGAACTATTTCTTTCATTAGATGCAATAAAAAATATCTGAGTCTATTTCATTTGATAATAGAGCTAGTATTTTCACATTGGATATTATAATTTGACATAGTGTGCATCTATCTCAAAGGAAATAATTATGGGCCCATCTTTGAATGAGCCAAATAGTCATATCCTTGACCATATCGAAAAGTTTTTTGCTTTCTCATAGGACATATTTTGGAGTAGTCGTATGTAAGGTATCTATATATTTCTTTTTCTCTAAACATGTACTTTGGAAGCAGATCTTTTAAAGCTCCAAATGAATCATACCTCTTTTCAATAAAGGAGAACCTTGTTTCGGGAAGAAATGATCATTTCAAAAGGATGAAATGGTTCAACCATTTCTTGCCTAACTTGTCACTCTATGGCATTCTCTTCCCCCATTAACATGATCATTATCCTCAAAATAGTTGTTGAACTTCTTACGGCCTTTGAAATTCATGACATCTTTCATGATTATGAAATATTTATTTAACCCTAACTATGTGTAGGGTTTCATGTAATCTTTAGTTTCACTTTTGGATATCTTTGAATCCAAATTCTTGTTACTTACATTTGTGGTTTAATAAGAAGAGAAACTTGTTTGACTTAAAGCTTAAGTTCTTGACCTTGTTGAGCAAGCATGCCATGGGTTTTATGGAACTTGAGGATCCATAAAGAGGACTACGAAGCTTAAGGTTTGGTATCCCTGTTAAGATTTTTTGGCTTTTGGATTAAGCCAACATACAAAAAACATAAAGTTGATGGTTATTGGGTCACAAATCTCAACATACCATTATACTTTTATGCTTTTGGCTTCATATGAAGAAGCCATTTCCTATCTTAAACCTTAAACTTATTGAACTTAATTTCCCTCTCATGTCCCGTCAACTCATGCATACATGATTCAATCCATGAATACAGTGTATGCCAAAGAATATATACATCTTTACTTAAAGATGCTCATCATGCATAAGGTTCAAAAATTGAATCCCTCTTTAAAGCATGCATGGAATTCAATCTTGGGATCTCATTTTATGCATGAAAGTGTATCCAACTCCATTAATGTTCATTCCATGCTATGATGAACTTGATATGCTCAATACATAATCATCTCCATGTGCTAAGACCTTTCATAACTAATGAAAAGCCTTTTGCTATTGGTTTGTGTCATTCCATCATTTAGATGCATCATTCTTATGTGCATGTGGACCACCTTTTTTTAAATTTGAAATGCATCTCTATATGCATTACTTTAGCATGGCAATGAATACAAGTGAAAACGAGAAAATTTCCAATAGTAATTACCCCTATCAAAGCTAAATCCATACTTTGTATCCTGCATAGCAAGGCATACTTTTGGGATACTTCATACTTGGAGTTGAAAGGTTGGGCGAGTCTTTCGCTTCTACTTGTAAGGTCCTTCTTTGGGCATTACCATACTTAGTTATATGACCAAGTAAACATTTATCCTTACAAAAAAGTAAGTGTACACACACTCATATATGAAATGCTTTTCTACTTACCATAACACATATGAGATTATCAAAAAGATTATTTAATGAATGTCACCTTCATATAATAAGTGAGTTCCAACATACTTTATGTATGCCATAACCATATAAAAACTCTAAGGAAGGAAGAAAAATTATATGAAGCTATATATTAAGCTTCAATGAAACACTTTTCTTTAGAGTGTCTTATATGCATTTCAAAACAAATGTGGAAAGAGGTTACCTTTGTAACTTTTCCTCAAAAAAACCATCAAAGAAATGCACACCTACCTTTGTCTCACTTAATGTATCACATGCACACTATACTTAACGACATGTAAGTGAAAACAAAGAGTACTTAGTCTCGGATGTTGTTTCGATGAAGAGGTCACTCCTCCATGCTTGTTCTACCACCCGTTGTCAGTCTTGTCCTCCATAGTGCCCTTGAACCTTTACTTGAAATATCTCCAATTGGTTTCAAGAAAGATCTCATCTAAAATGTTACAATCTTCTTCATGTGGATGGTGGGAATGGGATACATGTGTAGGGATCCATCACATGCTTATGGAATGCTCGCGAGTAGCCATTACATGAAAAGATGGGAGGAAAAAATGCTCCTTGAAGTAGACAATGGATGATAATGAATGGAGATATCCCACATACATTGGATTTCATGACATAGACGTCTATATAAGTTGCTCTATGCGAGTGCATTTA